>PNEQ01109091.1:0-41599 GCA_003012365.1 Medauroidea extradentata
ATTATTTATTTGAACCAACGTGAAGCATTGTCATGATGTATGACACTCGAAAGATTAAAATTTTAAAATTAAAAATAAAACAGAAATATATTTCTTAAATAGATATCCTTAAATTTTAGGCCTTGTACAAAAACTAAAAATGAAGCGCAATAATCTTTTCCCAATTTTTCGTATTATCTGTTACCTAAATTTATGCAATCAAAAGTTATAACACACTCGTAGACTTAATAGTAAAAACTCGAAAAATTATTTTTAAAAAGGTATTTCTTTGTGATTTTATTTAACTTTAGGCTTAATGCACGAACTGAAGACAACTACTATAATTTTTTTAATTTTTTTCCCCAAATTCAGAATACAAAAGTGCAACTTTTCCTCACTATTAGAATTTGAAAATCCGAAATTGGTTACTCGAAAAATTATTTTAAAAAAAAGGTATTTCTTTGTGATTTTCTTTAACTTTACGCTTAATGCGCGAACTGAAGACAACTACTATAATTTTTTTATTATTTTTCCCAAATTCAGAATATAAAAGTGCAACTTTTCCTCACTATTAGAATTTGAAAATCCGAAATTGTTTTTTTTTCGGCCCACCCTACTGATCAGATTGTATAAGATGATGAACAGGGAGGGGGGATGGGATGGTTTGGCCTGCAAGATAACTAAGGGAACTATCAAGGGAAGAGGAAACAGTAAAAAGATTCAGACGGTGCAGAGGAGAACGAAGAGGGGTAGACAGTCAATGAATTGTAAACCACATTAAATTAAATTATGTATATTTACTGTTGTAAATGTGTATATGTTTCAGTGTCTTATATAATTATCCATATTATTTTTGGTGACTATAAGTTCATCAAATCTATGGCCATTATACCAGGACACTTGGAAATGTAACTACACCAAGGAAAAGGTTAGGCAAAACAATTAATTAATTTCCTGTAACACATATTAAATTTTTTAATAGGTTAGGAACTTTCTTCATAATATGAAATTTACCAAAGCCATCAGTTTTATAATCTTGCTGAATTTGATGCATCTGATGTAATGAGTATGTGTAATTAATGTATGTTACTGACATAGCCTATTGAATGTAATTATGCTGAATGGCCTAAATAAATATCTTGTAACACTGGTGAGGACGGTGCAGAAGGGGACTGCACTGTAGGAGCTGGTGACTGTGAAGGGGGTTGGAAGGTTTAAGAAGGGACTAGATAATTTGCACTGTGGGGATGAGTAGGAATCTCTCGCCACCTGGTGTTAGCCCAGTTGAGTGGGTAAAAGTTAATATTTTAGTAGTAGACGCAGGCCTATTGTTTATTGATGAAAAATTTTCTATACCTAGTGGTTAGCAGTAGTCCTACGTAAAAATTTTTTACAATAAATTAGATAGATTAGTCTACCTAACCTAATAATTATTTTATTTAGGACTACTAACTATTACAGGAACTTTTTTATCACTAAAATATACCTTTAAAATCAATAGATCGGCTAGTACACGATGAGTACCTATCCTTAATATATACTCTAGCATACACTTCTTATCTATCAGCAATACACAAAGATTACGAAATTATTTTTAGTTTGACCTGACTTGTTTTACTCTCATCGCCGCAACTGACTGAACAGGGACAAGAATTCCAATATATCAAACTAGAAAAATAACCTATACATAAACGAAATCATTTTTAAATTCTTATTCTCCAAAAAACCACCAGTTGGTAATTAGTACTTATTTTAATATATGTGTCTTAAAAAATAGCTAGAAACATACTCAGCATATAATATTTAGGGTAATATGTAGCATAATATATTCTGATAGGTCTTTAGGTCCTTAGTAAATAATAATTACAGACCTGCGGAATGATGCAAAAAATTTACAAAATCAATAGGAAAATAAATGAACTTACATCAAAGGCAATCATTCAGTAAGCACACACTGTAAGTATAATTCAACCTGTAATGCCGAGTGGGGCACAGTATATTATCGAACTCTCCGACCTAGCATTTTTACAGTTATCATTAAAAATGTTGATCACACACGACATATGTATCGCACAATTTTCTTATTCCCAAAACTTGTAGTTTAATTCTTTTCATCCATGTATCACAAACTTCTTGGTTTCCAGAAAAGTGATAAGTCCCTACCAAGTCACTACAGCCACGTCGCTTCTCTCCCATAAATGTTTTGTACTTACATTTTATAAAAAAAAAACTCAAACTTATTAAAGTAAATTATTTGCGTCGTCTCTTCAAACAATTTACGACCATGTTGAAAACACAACAGCATCCCTGTAAAACTCGTATAGCGGATTGGGTCCCTTGGTCTGTAAATCTGCCGCTACGTTCGTTTCAATCTGCTATTAGTTCATAGTAAAAGGTCCAGGAGCAGCACAAGCACATACTAACAGTCATAACAACTTTTAAGTACAATTATGTAGATAATAATTTAATTGTAATTTAAGTACTTGCAATCTGACAAAGGCACAGTTAAATTGTACTAAATGTCGTTTTTGTTATATCAAAAGTTAAATGTAATTTGTCACATTAAAGCTGTACTTTGTTTGACTTGTGTAGTATTTGAACTTGCTAGTAGCTTCTGGTAATAAAATATAACTGTTTTTGTTTTATATAAGTTAATTTGCCATGTTTTGAATTGTAATTAACAAAAACTTGTTAATAGAATTAATTTCTGGTCCCAAACTTGCCAGTAGGAAAGGCTCGGAAAATTACTGAGGAAACGGTTAGAATTTGTCCATCGGCCGGTCGCGACTGCGAATGAATTTTATCACGACGAAGATAGTTGTTTTGAATTGTTCGAAGCAGCGAATTTGTTCAGAATTCTATGTGTTGCTGAAAGGTAAGTTGACATACTGTTTTATTTTACTTACCAATTTAGTAAGAATTATCCAAGGAGTCGTATTGATGTAAGGACAGAATGTATACAAAGGACAGAAAGTTTGCAAAATCACAGCTTTTGTACGGATATTTTCCATATGTTTTTTATGCAAGTTTTTTTTTTCTATTGGACCTCAGCTCCGAGCAAGGATTTGCTTAACCTACCTCTTCTGAACTTTCCGACCACATCAACCTTTTTTCCTAAACTACCTCGCTACCGTTACCTCAACCACACCCATCGCCAATTCATTCCAATCCTTCACCGTTCATAGTGTTTTTCCTCTCTCTCTGTCCTCTTCCCCACCCTCGGTATCTTGTCACTCAGTTGTGCCCACCCACCAACTTCCCTCACCACCTTAAACATCCTTACCAGCCGCTCCACTCTCCTCCTGTCCTGCAGGTCCATTATTACCACTATGAACCTTTTGCCTCGTGAAGTAGTGGGGTATGGCCCCATAATATCCAAGGCTACCGTGTCGAAGGGTTCGGTTGGTACCCTGGCTTGTTGCTGCTGACTGGCATCTGTGCGCCTGGCCTTGAAATGGTTGCATGACAGGCATTTACGGACGTATTTTCGCACTTGGCATGCTAGACCGGGCCAGTGGAAATGTTGCAGGACGTTCCACGTGGTTTGTTTAGCGCTTGGGTGTCCGGCATGTTGACTGCTGTGTATGAACACAAGGACTCGTGCCCTGTCCATGGAGGGTACATACACTTTCCACTTTTCGCTGCCTGAGCACGGCCGTGTTTACAGTCTGTCGTCCACGATGCGCCATCTGTCCAGTACCTGCTGACCGAATTGTTTACGTTTTGCCAACGCGTCGGGTGCAGTTTGCTGTGAAGTTATTACCGTCATTATGTAGCTGGTGAACGTGATTGCGTCTGTACTGTTTGTTTTGGATACCGGTGGCAACATTTCCTCCCACTCCTCGTCGCGCGCGGTCGTGTTTTGGTCCGGTGACCTTGACAGTGCATCCGTGAGCTGATTTTCTGCTCCCGGTACATGTTCCATGTGGAAGTCGAATGACTGTAATAATAGGGCCCATCTGGTGAGTTTACTATGGGCCTCGCGAGTGTTGTGTAGCCATACTAAGCACTGGTTGTCTGTGCATAATGTAAAGCGTCGGTACTCGAGGTAAGGCCTGTACCGCTTGAACGCCCACACTACCGCGAGACATTCTCGCTCGTTGACGTCGTAGCGTTTTTCCACTGGGCCAAATTTTGCGCTGCTATAGTCTATAATGTGCCGTTCCCCATTCTCGCCCAGCTGAAACAGCACTGCTCCCATTCCTCGTTCACTGGCGTCTGTTTGTACGTATGTAGGTTTGTTGGGATCATGGCGCGCTAGCGCCGAACATTGTCTGAAACTGGCCTTGACGTCCTCAAAGCTTTTCGCCGCCACTGGTGTCCAGCTAAACTTTGTGCTGGGTGACAGGAGCACGGTGAGGGGCGCTGTTATTATTGCGAACTCTGGAATGTATTCTCTCAACCAATTTATTAGGCCGAAGAATTTGCGGACTTGTTTGCGGGTGCGTGATGGGGTGTATTCTTCAATGATTCGGAGTTGTTCCTGGTCGGGTTTGTTTCCGTCTGAATTCATTACATGCCCCAAAAATTTTAGTTGCGTTTTGCCAGTGTGGCATTTATGGTTGGCGCACACACAACCATTCATTGCGAGCCTCTCCAATACTAGTGACAAGTGGTGTATGTGCTCTTCCCATGTCTGTGACCAGACTACTATGTCGTCGAGATACGCAACTAAGCACTCTACAATTAGCCCATCTAGCACACGGACCACCATTGACTGGAAGGTTGACGGAGCACATTTCAACCCGAAGGACATTGCGCAGAATTGGTACCGTTACCCGTCTGGGACGGTGAATGCAGTCTTGTGTCGGTGTTCTAATTTTACTGGCACTTGCTAATAACCGCTGCTTAAGTCCAAAGATGTCATAATTTTTGCGTTACCCAACATGTGGAGAGCGATTTTGACACTTATGTATGGTGGTGCTGCGGGTTTCGAGACTAAATTTAGTGGCCTCAGATCCACACAAAATCTCAAAGTGCGTCTTTTTTAGGAGCTAACGTTATGGCGGAATTGTATCGGCTGTCGGAGGGTTCAATTATGCCGTCGGCGAGCATCTCTGTTATCTGTTGTTTAATTATTTTGGCCTGTGGTTGCAGATATTCTCGCGGGAGTGTGAACAGTGGTCTGTCGTGTTCAGTTTCTATGGCGTGTTCCATGATGTTGGTGCGCTTAAGTGGGTCGGCGCTCGTGAAAACGTCTCTGCACTCATGTAAGAGCTTCTGCACCGCTGTGCGGTATTGAGGTGGTACACTGTGGACTATATCATCTAGGTTTACTGCTGTTGTTGCTGTTTGTGTGCGGGGTCCAATATTATACACAGTTCTATGTTCCTTTTGCCCCAAATTAATTCGCCTGGCGGCAGTTTCCACGAGGGTGTTTTGTTCAGTTAATCATGTCAATCCCTTAACTCGCTTATTACATACGCCACTGTTTGTGTCTCAATGTCGCGTATTTTGACTGTGATGTTGGCATGTCCCATTACTTCACCACTGGAGACAGTGGTGGCAAGTTGCACTGTTTGTTTACATTGGTTCAGATTCTGGGTGTCTACAAAATGTGGGCGGACAAAGTTGTGTGTATCAGCGGTGTCAACAAGAGCATAACACATTTTACCATTGATGGAAATTGGAATGTGGATTAACTTACAGTTCTGGGTGCTGTTGACACTGAGTTGGTGGAGTAGTACCTGCTGCGGCGTCCAGTTCCTGTCGGTTGTTGTGGCAGTTGAGGGGAGGGCGACGTCCGGCCGTACTACCCGTGCTCCCCGTTTCCTGCTGGTGGTGGCCTTACTCCAACTCCCACTGGGTGCTCCGGTGCGTTAGGACACTCACTGTGCCAATGGTACATCTGTTGCCTGGGGCAGTACCAGCAGGGATACAGAGTTTCTGTGTTTTGTCCCACTGTCATCTCTCGTGTTGCACTTTCTTGACGTAGCTAATTTTCTCCGGCCGCGCCATGGTTTTGTGCATGTGAATCGGCCATGTCCGGTCTCAATTGTCGCTCTCGCCCCTTGCTGCATAGCTGCTGCTGTGAGGACGTGGCTTGGTGTATCTCGGATTAGCCCGTGCCGAGTCGTCATATGAGTGACTGTCTATGACCATTATAGATCGCATGAAGTCGTCGTAAGTACTGTGTATTAAGGGTGCAACTCCTCTGCGAAATTCTGGCAACACTGTAGAGGCTACAACCTCGAGCACTTCTGTTTTTGACATACCGCGATAGTACTGTTTGATAAACTTAAATTTTCGCATAGCGC
This sequence comes from Medauroidea extradentata, assembly GCA_003012365.1. Classification (NCBI taxonomy): domain Eukaryota; kingdom Metazoa; phylum Arthropoda; class Insecta; order Phasmatodea; family Phasmatidae; genus Medauroidea; species Medauroidea extradentata. The sequence continues at coordinate 6,237 of PNEQ01109091.1, forward strand.
ACACGGTGAGTGACTCGCCTCGCTGCTGTGTTTGAAGCATTGCGCTTGTAAAGACAAAAACTCGTCCCATTTCATACCATAATGCGTCACTGACATGAACCAGTGTCTTGCGTCGCCTGACAGTTGATTTCCTACACAACTAGGCCACTCATCTTCGCACATGCCATACCGGTGCTTTCTGGTTGTGCTGTCGTCTATGAATGCTTGTGGATCTTCTGTTGCTACCCCTGAAAAGTTGGGTAGTGATTGGAACCTGTTTGGTGTTTTTGATGTTTGAGCTTCCAGTCCTGCGCACATGTGTCTCGCGTATGGTAAGCTGGTTGGTGACGTGGGTGGTAACACTAAGTGTATCCCCGGGTGCAGTTCGGGTTGAGTGTTCTGTTCTGTCGTATTATTTGCGCATGGACGTGGCTTCGTCGCGTGCACTCGTGACATTTAAATCTTGTGTCTGTCGGTGTCGGCCACTCGTTCCGCGGTATGCACCGCTGATGTGCTTGGTATCTACATATCTCACACTTCCATACATCAGCCCCTGTGCCATAACACACTGGCTGTTGACAGTATGTAGGTTGCAGCTCGTTCCCGCTCAATAAGTCGTGGATGTTCTGTATGGTCTCTGGTTCACATCTCGCGCAAGTGAATTGTCCATTCTGCCCGCTTCCTGCGGTGTTACGCAGTGTGCATGATATTGGCTCCTGCATGTCCTCCAGTTGAGTGTTGGCAGTCCGTTCCTGTCGCACCATAGGAAGTTACCGCACTGTTGTCGCACTGTCATTGATGTTTGCACTTGTGACCGATGTTTACCTGCATTGCACTGACATGGTGTGGTTAGCAGTGTGTTGCGGAATCCGGTGGTATCCCGTGGTCGCATAGAGTTCCAGCAAAGTTCTGCGTTTAGCCCGAGTGATGTTTGTGCGACAGATGTCCTGCGTGCGTGCGTGGTTTGCACGTTTTCCCGTCTGTGCTGTCACATTGACAAACTAACCCCGTGCGTCCGAAGTCGCCAATATTTGAATTGCCGACCGGCCTGACGCAGGCATGGCACAGTGTAGCCGCTAGTCCGCCCGAAGTTTGCATTTTAGGCTGTGCTAGACTCGCGCCAAGGTGTCTGATTTTTCGCGTTTGCCCGGCCGGTGGGGTGTTGTTAACTGGTCCGAGGACAGATGGAGGAGGGAGTGCTGTACGTGCTGCCTCCCTCTGACGTCATGCCTTTGGTATGCGCGTGGCCCGCCTGTCTCGCCATGCTGTCTCGCTTTTCGCGCACGTTTGCACACAAACTGTATCGTTTATGTACTGTACATACACTGTTGTTTGTCCCGATAGTTTTTGTTTTTACACTGTCCCATCACTGACTTGTACACTGTGAAAAGTTTGTTTAGAATTTCACTCGACAGTCCAAACACCTTTACATACCTGATATTGCTGGCAACATGTTGATACCACGTCGATGTTGTCACATGTTGCAGGGCGCCACTTGACATGTTGGGGGTGGGGGTGTCTTACTTACACCTTGGAGGAAGCCAGCTGCTGCTTGTGACGGCCGTAGGTCTACCCCCGTGTGGCGAGTCCCCTCTGTATCCTCTACATCGAGATGTATGCTGTTGTGAGGCTGTGAAGCAGCTGGTTGGTAATACTAGCTCCCGAGGGACCATGAAGTGGCTGTGACCAAATAACTTACCTGCGCGAATAGATTTCACCACAGATTTCTTGTGTTATTATTGGCACACTGTATATTGCACATGCGTGCCTTAAGCGGTCCCCACGTCTATAGCCGGTGGGTGGCTAACTCGGTAAACGCGAACACTGGTTTACACGATGGTGAAGTTACTTTGGAAAAATAAACCCCTGGGTGCAAGAGCTTGCAGGGATGGAGGTGGTTCTACTCCTGGACGATTAAATTAGTGTTATGTTAATAAGGTTCCTGAAAAACTAGATCAAATCACTATTGCAGCTACATGATATGTAAAAATACGGTGATGGTCCAGGGGCCGCGAAACACGTGGCCTACCTCCTACACGCCCGAGACAAGACAGCGGAGCAATGGCGCCCGCTCCCGCTAGTAGCTGAGAGCGTCCGCACAAACTATTCACGTGACTGCTTTAAGCATGTTGTGTTGAAGCTGTGTACATACTAAGACACTATAATTTACACGAGACACATACGAGCCCTTGGAGGTGTTAACATAACTGAGTTTGCTTAAATGTCGTAAAAACTTACATAGGGAAATTAATTTAACTGTGCCATCCACTCTGGTTGGCTTGTTAAGCTGTCTCTCTAAGTCCGAGCTGGCACTGCTTATTATTCTAACACATGTAGAACACTAGGATATAACACATTAACCACTATTCTTACTTTAAGTATAAAAAGTTGTTGACGTGTTGTGCGGTCTTTGTGGTTGTCAGGTTGTCGGTCTGGACCGCTCCCAGCAGTCCAGCGTTGTTGAACACTTATGAAGCACTTTACCTAATAAATTTGTTTGCCCTACTTGTGGGTGCTCAATAATTCCCTAAAAATATGGAGACTGCCTCTCCATTATTACTTTGCCCTAGCAACTCCCGCACTGTCTGCTTCAGGCGACATTCGTTCCGGCATTTGTGCACATCGTGATCAGCGACGGCGTAATGCTTGTTGTAACGACCAATGTCCCTTATTTAGCTGGTGTTAGGGTGTGTTGTGGTGGTGTTACTTGGTTAGTTTACTTTAAATATTGGAACTTTTGTGTTCGCTTTCTAACCACGTAGCCACATTAACTTGAGCACTCAGTCGGTCACATCAGTATCGGGCGCATGCAGGGTGCCTTCCAAATGCCGCGGGCCATTGTCGTGAATACTGCCCGTGTCGCTGTTGTGTGTTGACGAACGGTCGCGATGCACGAGTGGGCTGTTGAGCACATGTCAGTCTTTAAACTGAATCACTAAATTAATATTATGTATATTCACATGTTATGTATTGTATACTACCCATATACCGTATATATATATATATATATATATATATATATATATATATATATATATAAGGCGCTCAGAACACAAGTGGTGTAAGTCCAAAAAAATTTTTTTTGTGTTGTTTGTCTTGAATGTTTGCTAGGAGGTTGTTTTATTTTTCAGAGGACTAATAAAACAAGTCCATATTTGAATGTTTGCACCCCCAAGTTACAATAATGTACTAGACCTCTGAAGCAGTTGGCAATTCTTTCAGAAAACAAGTGAAGTAAGTCCACAGACATGTTGTGTTGTTAAGAGTTATTGAGGGTGCTGTGTTATGAACAAAGATGTTAGAAGGGTCGTTATGAATAAGATTAACGGTTTTGTAACTTCAATGGATAGTGAGTTGTGGATTTTAGTTAGTTATGCATGTGGTGAATGTAACTATGAATTATTCAAATCCCGATAAGGAAGGTAAATCGACAAAGTTTAAAAACTGATATGTATGTAACTGTAAACATCATGAATAGTGTGTACACTTTATTGTATGTATCTAACTATTATTGATGAAATTACAGTGGTAGAAAAGTATTTATGTTACAATCTCACGTTTATTTATAACCTCAAAAGTGCGTAATACCTTTTGCATTAAATGCAGTTTTTTGCAATTTTGTGGTTATACATCACTAAGTGATGGTACAAAAAATGTGAGATGAAAACATGTCCACTTTAAAAGTATTAGTTTAAACAAGTTTATAATGCATTTCTAAGTATAACATCATTGTATGAGGCATTCGTTGAATATTATCTAGAATTGCATAACCTCAATGTTAAATAATTTTGTTTATGTTTATCAATGTTTTCTTTGTGGTATGAGGTTACTAGTAAAATAACCGGCTTTAAAATGTGAATGCCTATGAATTCAGATGTAAATAAACACAAATTCTTTACAACAAAGATGTAATAGAATTCGTATTTAGACAGTCATGTTTAATTAATATAAGTTACGTTGAAGTTACTTTGTTCCAATGATTCTAGGTGAAAGTAGTCAGCAAAATGCAGCAAAAGCCAGGCAGGACTGCACAGAGAAACATGATTCACTGTTAAAGCCGAGAGGAAGAAAAAGGATAAAGTATTTGGAGAGCTGGAAGTGCAATATCCGAAAACGTAAGCGAAACAATGGGCAAGAGTATACTACCAGGAAAGGAAAAATAGTGAAAGGCAAAGTGTTTTCTTATATCAAGTGTTCGTGTCGATTAAATTGTTCCTCGCGTATAACAGTTTGATTCATTTTTGAACCTCGGGGACTTTTCACAACAAAATACCTATCTCCGAGGAGCTGTACATTCGTATAATATCCAAAGAAAACGATCAAGAAGTGGTACTGGAAATGAAAGATCCACATCGTTCAGATATTTCATACAAACTAAAAATGAAAGTATACATGTGTGTAAAACATTCTTCCTGAATATATTTCAAATTTCTGATGTACACCTTTATCGATGTGTATCAAAGCCGGAAGTATTTGCAGTAGTTGACTCACGTGGCAAGAAAATGCCTGGTAACAAAGTAGACGACAGAGATGTTATTGACCATATAAATTATTTCCCTGCGTACCAGAGTCACTATAGTAGAAATAAAAACCCTTAAAGAAAATATTTGGACCCAGGCTTGTCAATACGCAAAATATTGACCATATAATTTATTTCCCTGCGTACCAGAGTCACTATAGTAGAAATAAAAACCCTTAAAGAAAATATTTGGACCCAGGCTTGTCAATACGCAAAATGTATTACCTATACCTGCAGAAGTGTAAGGAAGAAAACAAAACACCGGTAAAGGAAAAATGTTATAATATTTTCTCAACCAAGTTCAATCTACACTACAAGTTACCTTTAAAGGACACCTGTTGCTTCTGTGATTAAATAAACACAAAACTTTCTACAGAAAAGGATGAGAAGAAAGCCAATTCGCTGAAGACAGATAGGGAACTGCATTTAAGAAAAGATGAACAGGCTAGGTAGAACTTAAAATGAGATGCAGCTAACTGTTCAGATGAATGTTATGTTTTGACATTCGACCTTCAGAAGGCACTACCATTTCCAAAACTGTCCACATCGCTAGCATACTATAAAAGAAACTTGTATGTGTACAACTTTGGGGTTCATTATTTTAATGAGGAAAATGGATTTATGTACATGTGGGATGAGACGGAAGGTGGAAGAGGTTCACAAGACCTATCTTCTTGCATAGTAAAACACTTGATAGAACATGCAAAACACTGAAAGCACGTGATAATGTATTCGGACATCTGCACAGGTCAGAATCGGAATATTAAAATGGCACTAGCACTCATGAAACTGATACAAGATCCTCACACAGACATAGACATTATAGATCACAAATTCCTAGTGTCTGGACATTCGTACCTCCCTAATGATGCAGACTTTGGCTTGATAGAAGAAAAGAGTAGAAAAACAACACACATTTATTCACCAAATGATTGGATATCCATTGTGAAAGAAGCCAAGAGGAATAATCCTTTTCATGTGATCGAAATGAGACACACAGACTTCTTTTCTACCAAGGTATTGGAAGACTCGATTGTCAATAGGAAGAAAACTGTAGATAGTCACAATGTTAATTGGTTACAAATACGATGGCTAAGGTATGAGAAAAGTTGTGCATTGATGCTGAAGTATAAATCTACACTAAACCCTGACATGGAGTTTGATGAAATTAATTTGGCAAAAACAGGGAAAAGTAAAGGGAGGCCAGCCTTATCGCTACCAACACTTCAAGAACCTCTCTATACTCAACGGTGTACAGTCACTGAAGCCAAAAAAAGGACATGTTGGATTTGCTACCCTTCGTACCTCCTGTGTACCACATTTTCTTCAAACAACTTCCAACTGTGTTAAATACTCGTCAATCACAACATATTGCTCCAGATGCTTGTGACGTTGAAGATAGTGATGAAATATGTTATGATCGAGTTTATTTCTTAGATGGCGAATGTTTACAAAAGCTGACACCAGTGATATAATAATTATTTGTATTAGTATTTCCGACATTTCCATGTTAGTTTTAATTAGTATTTAAACATTTCAACAACTTTTCAGTGGACAATGGAAGCCCAGTATTTTTCTCTTTTCAAAATGTAATATATATAATTTTAAAATGATTATGTTATCAAGGAATAGGTGCGTAAACCTACCCTGGGTTTACAATATGTCATTTGAAAAAGTTTTATGGACTTAAACCAATTGGTATTGGTAATCTTTTCATGACATTTTCAGCGGACAACTGAAGCAAGTCCAGAATTATTTTTTTCAAAATGTTATATAATCCAAAGTCTTTATTTTTACCATTTATATTATGAAGGAATAGGTGCAGCAATGATTGTTGTTAGCAAATAAACCTACCCTAGGTTCACAAAATGTCTGCTGAATTTATTATGTTCATAATACTTTGACACCAATTTACATCAAAATGGTTTTTATGGACTTACATCACTTGTGCTCTGAGTGCCTCATAAATAAATAAATTAATTAATTAATTAATATATATATATATACTCTCATATGTATTTACATACAACACTTGAGTAGGAGGTGCATCCGGGGACTGGCGCAACAGGGAGCAAACCCGGCATAACCTGCATTTGGTTAACATGGTCGACCCCTCCCCTGCCTGCAGCAAGGCCTCTGATTGGCCAAGACGTTGTCTAGGGGGCATGTCCTGGGCTGTGATTGGTTGTAGGGGTCTTTTGGTATGCATAGTACCTAAGTGCCATGAGGCCTGTGATTGGCTGAGAGCTTAAGCCCCGCCCTGTATGTGGGTATTGATTGTGTGTATGTAGGCGAGGGGTGCGGAAGAGGCAGTATACAGAGGGGTTTGCGGCCCTTTTGGTACAAGTTGTGTCTAAGAGCCATGTGGGTATTGATTGTGTGTAGGCGAGGGGTGAAGGAGTCTACAAGATGCATAACATCTTGAAGAAATCTTCAAGTCGTTACCCTTTTGGAGGAAATAGTGTGTAAGCGTCATGTGGGTATTGATTGTTATGAGGGTTGTGGGGAGGGATGGAGGACAGGAGCTGTCTACAAGATGCATAACATCTTGGAGACAACTTCAAGAAAAAATAAGATTTATCACATACTAGTCCCATCTCCTTGAGGCATCTACAACTCCTAATGTGTGTAAGACATATCGCAAAATGCACAGCATCTTTAAGACATCTTGAAGAAATGTTCAAGAAAAATTAGGCTTATCCCATCTCCTTAAGAAGACTGCAAGACGTATAGCAGATCCTTGAGACATCTTCAAGACATCTTGAAGATGTCTACAAGATGGCGCTAGGGAGAATGTGAGTGTGTGTGCATCACATATGACCCCCCTGTGTATCACAGGCTTACCCCCTCCAACACTTACCTCCAACAGCAGCACAAACTCCTTCCATCACACTCACTACTCGAATGAAGAGGGGAGACAGGCTTTACTAGTATAAAACCCTACCTCCCCACCAATGTCTCCCCCCTAGATTTCTTCCTAAATAAGACAGTGTTGCTTGCTTTCAAGCATTTAGTTTCCATTATATGGCTGCCATTTAACCTAGCAGATATGTACACGTGCGTCACCCTCGGATATAGCTCAGTTATGTTTACTTCGCCTGAAATATACGCAAACATCGGGGCGAGGTCATACACCGAAACTAGTGACGAAAACGGCCCATAATCCAGGCATGTACGAACATTGCCAAGAATATATTGATTGTTGCAGGAGTCCTTGTGCTGTTGCCACCATGACACCTACGATGCCACTACCGACTACAAGAGAGGAGGTTGTACTTTACCACCTCGTCAACCCCGCAGCAGTAGCAAGTAAGAAGTAGGGTGGCTCTTCCCCCTCCTCTCTCCATCCACTCAAGATGACATCACATCATACTAGTAATAAGAAAGTGACATCTATCGTCAGTTTGCTCTGCGACTCTGATTAGACAACACTCCTGCTGTTTTGAGTAAAGAATTTTCAAATTTAAATCTAGTTAAATTTAGACCGGACAAAACTGATAAGTACGAATACATAGAAATCGGTCATCGTTGGGTAATTTATAAACCACATATTTGCGACACCCAATTTCAGAGCTGCAACAGAGTATGTCAATTGTTAGGTTACTAGAATTTTAACAACTGTTTTAAAAAAAATTGAGGGTTGTGGGATTTCACGCTGTCCGATCGCCAACCTAACACCAATCTCCAATCTTCCAACATCAGTGGACGACTTGAGCATAGAAGACGAGTTCACAGACGTGTGGCCAACCCGAGTTGACGACAAGGTCAGCTTTGAGTTAAGAAGATACGAACACCAGACTACGTACCAGTGGTTCGAGTCCTGCACAGGTTATAGTCATACAACAACACTACCCAACAAGCTTGTATACAAGACGCCCTGCGATCCAAGTATCTGCATACTATCTCTGCGAGTACAAGACATCCTGTGTTTAATTATGTGACGAGAAAAAAAAAATTGCATATGTAAGGTGTGTCATTCTGTGTCGATAAATTTTTGCTTCCATTCAAGGATTCGATAACTATCCCAATTATTTTATTATTAAAGAAATTGGCATAAGTAATGTTGATACAGATTACTCAACTAGTATTTTTTCCTTCCAAACCTCCCTGGGACTGGACAGTGTTAGACTCAGATATCCAGAAAAAATTCAGAATGCAAACATACGAAATTCACGACAGTAAGTGGAGTGCTGGTACTATTTGTTACGAATCTCTCGGTAAAGTTATAGACAATGTATTATTTGAAGACATTACAGTATATGTTTTGGGTCGTACCCAGGCAAACATTTTGCAAAGTATATGTGGACCTGTTTTTAAAATTGTAGATGTGAAAGAACAATTTTTATATATTAGTTTTCGCAAACTTGTTGACATGTATCATCTTAAGCTTCACAAGTGTTTCAAAAGGTATCTCTGTACTGAATGCAAAGTACAAGCACTGCGCGAGTTTTGTATTGACAGACTCAAGTTCTAAGAGACTGTTAAGCGAGAGAGAGGTTATTACTGTGTTTCAACTCATGCGTAAATGTATGCTATTATTTGTATGAAATATGTGGTTATGTAAATTTATATCAATCTTCTCAGCAAGTTTCTCTTCAAAGGTTGATTATGGTATTACATTTTGAAATAAATAAATGAAATACAATCACTTTCACTACTGGATTTCCTTGTCAAACTAAATTTAGTAGAAATTATACTTGGTATTGCTGGTTGCCTTCGCAACAACTAACAGGTGTATATGTGTTCAGAGAAACAATATGACTATCAAACAATATTTTTTTATACATTTTAACAAACATATTTCAAACACATTTTATTAAACTGTATTAAATACAGTTTAATAAAACATAAACAGATTAAATACTTACTGTCTATAAACATTCAGAGAATAATATATTTACTAAACTGTATTAAATACAGTTTAACAACACACCAAAATATTACTTGTAATGCATAGGTACTCACCAATAAAAGAAGAATGACGTTTTGAACACTGTATATTTAAAAAATTACATTAAACACATAAACATATAAATACACACACATTAAAATTCGTCCTCGTCGCTTTCCATTGGCAGTAAAATGAAACCACTGCACAAAACACCGTCGTCTCAATCTTCTTCGACAATGTCTCTCCTCCCGCCGAGGATTGTGTGGAGGCGGCGGCAGTTGCGGCATCGGGGGCGACATTGAAAAAATATATTCACATGCTTAGGGATGCGGGTAATTTTGGGTAAATGAGAAACCAAAGGACAGTCCCGCTGTTAGCAACACAGATATGTGTCTCCCACCAACACAGTGTGGGGTTGTAATTAAGGAACGCGCTAATAAAACTATCTCAGCATGCGGGTCCCTCACTCTTTCAACGTGAGAAGTAAGCTATCCCAACACTTGCAGTGTGAGTGGGAAACAAACCATTATATGCGCTAAGAGATATATCACTTTCATGACAACCCTATGTGTTAGATCGACCGAAACTTGCATTCAGCCGGGCTTTGTCAGATAGAAACGCGCGCGGTGGAGGGGTCGGGAGCCACAGCGTGCGACAAGTTTCCCAGGCGGACGTCCCACCGTGGAGGGAGGGAGTCACCGCACACCCCTACCTATTGTATGAGGGAGGACGGGAGTCAGGAGGGAGAGACGCAGTATTAATTAGACCCTCATACAATCAGTTTATTTATTCAGAGGCGAAATATCATTTCTTGAAACCCACGAATTCTGACTAGTTGAAAAGCATTGCCATTTTACTAAATCATTGTCGCCTGCAGTTCGCACTATTTTATTCACTAGGTAAGTGTCAGGAAACATTGTGCGTTGTAATTCGAATGCATAGAACGAGCCCTGGATAGGAGACCCGCTAGAATCTTCCAAAATCAAAGTTCTAGGGTTAGTGTTTTTTTTAACACCAATTACTTTGAATATATAATAGCTCCATTGTACATTAAAGCCCTTATCAAAAACACTTCTCAAAATTCGATATACGCACACTATCGCCAATTTTGAACCTTGGGCGACTAGGATCAGCTTTTTTAAGAGTTGTATGCACAGTATACAGAAGCGAATTATCATTCACGTCTTTTGGAGCCATTCCTATTGTATGATAAAATATTGAGTTGTAAAACTGTGTTATTTGAGGTAAAATATGTATCCACTTGTGTTATCCTCTAGCGGTGAATTCCTTGTACAGCAGCCCCTTAAGTGTTCTGATCACGCGTTCTACAATCGCGCATTTCTTTTCATTGTTAGAAAAATAATAATTAATACCATATTTGTTCATTAAAGCCTTAAAGTGCGAATTTATAAATTCACCTCCGCAATCACTCTGAATATTATAAACCACTTGTTTCTGCAACACTTTATTCAACACATTTGCAACGGTCTTGGCTTTTTTGTTTTTTTATGGAATTGTATACAGATACTTTGAATACAGGAATAAACTTGTAACCTTTATTAACTTTGGAAAATGCACTAAAATCTGCCAAGTCAATTTGAAACAAATCATTCAGACCGAATGTAATTATTTTCCGTCTGGGTAAAGTAATGCGACACGGAGCGTGCAATTCGTCCACGACAGCCGCAATATTCATATTTTTCATAAGTATCCATCTTCTGTCAGCCCCTCCAGTATCGATATAATTTCCGTCTGATGACTATTGTTACCGGCTTCTTGAAACGCAATTAGTAACCGCAGGCGAGCTCTTAACTCATTCGGATTATTATATACGTAATTAGCATCCTTATCGCTCTTGCTTAAACTATGTCCTTCCATGATAAGAGTACCTGCGACTTATTAGCGGGAACTTTGGATTATTAATGTCTTTATACTCGCCAGTAGTTGCGTCATTGTCCTCATACTGCACGTTAGTAATTTGTAACAGATATTTATATAATTCTAAGTCATCATTCGAATAAGCATTAGGGTATTTTTTTTAAAGTAATTCATACAAGCCCGGGGAAACATTCACTGTGTCCGCTCCTACTTTTAGTCTGTCTCCAGGTAGAAACTCTACTTCCTGACTACCTAAATATAATTTCTTTCTGCGTCTGATTACACCATCGGTAGTGTCGCGCCCTGCCTCGCGTCCTTTCAATATGAGATAATTTACCACGGTGTCGCTGAGTTCAAGAGGTTTCTTGTTTCACGGTCTTGGGTTCGATATCCGGCGCAGTTGGTTTCAAGGTATCGAGTCGCGACGTAACCAGTTTAAAAATTTCTTCATTTATAAAATCTTGTCCGAGCCGGGCTTTTTTAGCTTGCAAATATTTACTTTTGACCGCTAGTATAGTATCGCGAGAGCTGACATGATAATGAGAATCCAAGTCACTTATTTTTTCACTTATATAGACAACAAACGCATGTTTACATATTGTTATTAGTCTATGTTCGTATTATATTCCCACGGACACGACACCGGCGTCCAATATTCCGAACTTCTGATCAATACTTAGTATTTTAGAATGCGTATACTCAACTTTTGTATTTAAAACGCTGAGTTTCGCATTTATATTCCTCAATAAATACACTCCCATTTCATCAATGTAAGCTTTGACATTCGAAATTTCTGCAAACCGTGATGTTATATGTTCGTGCAGCATTTGAAATTTTTTGTCGAGAGAATGGTTCATTTCGCGTATGATACACTCGTTATTAGTTTGTAATATACTCAGTATATGCGCCAAACTATTTTCAATCGCTCCAGACAAAGTAATTATATTTTCTCGCACTTTGTCAATTTCATTCAAAACATCAGAACTGGGTTCGACACTTTTTTTCGAGTCGCGATTTAAATTTTCGGATGTATCAGTTAACAGTTTTTCCAGTTTTTCCAAGTCATAATAGTTGACCATACAACATTCATTGTGATAGTATTAATGTGAGCAACATAATTCTTGTTTGCAGCATCAGTACTTTGAACCGGGTTTCCAACATCATGCAGTATGCGACCGTTAAGACTGCACAAACCATTGTCGTCCTGTGTTTTACAGTCACCTCTCCTTTTCATGGTATTGTTGCGTGCCATATACCTGGAGGCCAGTGGTCGGCGGCTGTTTCGTAACACCTTGAGGGCTGGCCGATGATTCAAAGCCCGGGTGGCTCATAGTGGGGATCCCGCCGAAACTACGTCATAGATACCTGTCCCAACTGCGTCTTAACCCTTCGAGGGCGGCCGACGTGACTACAAGCACATCCGAAACATGATGAAATATCTATTTTTAGACCCCTGTAATGCGGGGAACACCCGACTGTCTGGGCTAGTATAAAAGCACAGAATCGGCACATTTGAGGAGAGTTCGCTATTGGTAGTACTAGAGGAAGGTGCTACGCCTGTGGAGAGAGACTGGTGAAGACATCTTGGTGACGTCAAAGTCTACTGTGAGGCGGCAGGGGGCTACCTTCGGAGCAGTGTTTGGCGATACAAGAGGACTGCTGCGGCGGGCTGACAGGCGAAGAGCAGGTGCGCGACGGGAGTCGAACAGAAGACCTCAAGAGTGAAGACAGCGGTGCACTCGGGGTGCTGCTCAGCACATGGTGAGCCATCACCACTTCGGACTGATAAAGTTGTACATTGTCATTATTAGAAATACTGTTGATTGGATATATGACTGAATTTTATTGTGCTTTAATTGTCAAAGTTAATTAACGTGTCTGTGACACAGGAGTAATTGTGTGCATAACTAATTGTGTTGTGAGAGTTCTAGTTGATTACTGTTTTGTGTATTTCGTAGCTTTGTGAGCTATTAAATCCAGTATTTAATTTAACTCTTTTATTTGTAATTATAAGACCTCTATCCTAAAGAACTCATGGGAATTGCCCACATATAAAGTTTGTTCTCTCAAACTTGTAACAGTATTATGACCGAACTTAGAAATTGAGAAATTCATTTTTGCTTGACTGAAATATATATGTCAAACCCCTCCCTAAACATCCCATTACATATGGAAAAGTCTTTAACTATTACTAGAAATCCACACTTGTCACGCCAACAGTACGCGCAAATTTCTTTAAATATATTAAGACTCATATCTGTAGACATGTGATCGTTGTGGGCGTGTCGTATATTCAAATCGTTCGGGTGTGGCTTGCAAACAACACAATATAGAATATTTTAATAGCAACGAGTTGGTAACCCGAGCAGAAGAAATAGCGAAATCACCGCAGACCAAACTCGGCGAGAAAGCAGCCTTTTGGCTCGTATCGAAAATTATGAAGGCTAAAGTAAAAACAGGTTCTGGAAATATAAAAAAAGAAAACATGGCGTAGCGAAGCTTAAGAAAGCCGGTATCATTCCATTATTATTTCCAACATTAGCTGCATTGGGTAGCCTAGTGTGAGGGGCCAACGCTATCGCGAAAACCGTCATGGCCAAAAATGCTAATGAAAAATGTTTAGGTAAACTTTTGCATCACAATGCTAAAATGGAAGCTTTAAACTCTAAGGCAAACAAGGAGGCAGGACTTTATCTGCGTCCATATGCCGGTGGAGGAAGTCTAAAGAAAAAGAAGAAGCCCACAAAGCGAAAATATTAAACAGTTTACAGCAACGCGTGCTAACCGATAGAGACTTGCATTACTTTGCTAAAAAATTGTGCATACCGTATTTTCGAGGTGTGTACATGAGGAACGATCTTCCTCGAAAACCACACGCACGCGAAAACGTAGTTATTAATTTGGACGATGTAAATGGTGACGGTACACACTGGGTGTGTTTTAGCAAAAATAACCACACCGCGCAGTATTATGATAGTTTCGGTGATTTGCCGCCAAAACAGGTTTGTGCTTACTTGAGAGGAAGCAAAGTAACGTATAATTACTTGAGCGATCAGTTACCAAACATGTGGAGCTGTGGACACTTTTGTCTTAAATTTCTCGTGTGCTTATAATAGCAACGATCGGACAGAGACCAGTAATAATGTCGCTAACTTTACTGTTGACAGGTAAATCCTCGGAATTGAAGGCTACGTATTTTCCACCTCTAGACTTGACCGGTGAATGGCAAGTATGTCTGGTTAGCCTCGTTAGTTATAATTTGATACCGAATATCGACGTTGAAAACAACAGATTTGTGTATCAGCTAGTTGGTTCCAACGATCAACACTAAATAATTATTCCTATGGGCTCGTACAAAGTTTCAAACATTGAAGAATATTTAAGGATTGCATTACCTAACGGCACAACGTTTTCTCTAAAAGGAAATGGAAATACTTTAAAATGTTCGATGATGAGTAATGTCTTGGTAGACTTTAGAGCACGCAACTCATTTTGCAGAATGTTAGGTTTTAAACTAACAATTTACCGGGCGAATCAGCTCCACGAATCGCAAGATCCTGTAAATATATTTCCAGTAAAAATTTGTAGAGTTAATATGAATATCGCGGGAGGTTCCTATTTAAACAACAAACCTTCCAACACTGTGCACGAATTCACGTGTTCTGTTCCTCCAGGTTTCAACATAATTGAATGACCTCACACACTAATTTACGTGCCTGTAATAGTTAATCGCGCGGATGAAATTATTTTGCGTATTGGTGAATTTTCGCGACGAAGAGATAACAGTACGTCTTCACTAGACGAAAGTAAACAATCTATAAAAGCAACATCGACGTAATGTACTACATACAGAATGGGGATTAATTTCCGTAACAACAGTTCTACACCACAACGTAGACAAGTGCAACATCACATGTCTGTGTTAAAACATGCGTTGCAGAACAGTATAAAACGATGCGGAGTTGGACGTAAACCCAACAGTTCTCAACGGAGACCTATCCCATTAACACTGTCAAGTGTGGAATTTTTATAGAGTTTAGGTTATACAGTGAACAAATATGGACGGGAGTGCTTAATATCGACCAGCCCATAACCTTTGACGATGAAATCACAATGATAGAGTTGCATATACACGAGCTGTTCAGGGCAGGTTCGTATGTTTTTCCGTCAGAAATAAGGATTTGTATAAAGAACCAAGATATATACACACTACCTTGCAAATCGCACATACGACTGAGAGGTATGTTTAAAAAAGCTGACGGAACTATTCCCGTAAACACGGGTATCGTACGTAACAGACTTTTACAGTTGTTTGATCGTGTAGCGTATGAACTAAATAGTGTGGAAATTGACCAGACGGATGTCGGTATTAATTCAACAATAAAAAAAATTAAATTTGGGTAGGTACGTACGAAAAACAAGCTTACAGAGCAGCCGGCTGGTCAGATAAAGATGATTTTAAATTGAGAATAAACCCTGGTGAAATATTCGAAGCGGTACTACCGTTCAGAATGGTACTTGGTCTTGCTGAAGACTATAAACACGTTTTAATGCAAAGCAGGAGCTGGTATTGCTTCTGACAAACGTTGCCGCTAATGCAATTTATCGCTCAGTAGAGGGCGAGGAAGCCGTCAACCTAGAATTGAAAACTGTAGAATGGTTGATGCCTCACGTGACTGTGAATACCCGGGAGCGTGTGCGTTAACTTAAACACTTAGAGAGAGGCAAAGACGTTACTGTCGCATTTCGCTCGTGGAATTTGGAAACTTACCCCACCTTACCTAGCTCTCAGAAAGTCGTATGGAATATTAAATAGAGTTTCCTCGCTGAGGTTTCCGAAGTAACAGACAAAATAGCGTAACTATAGACAGGTCGCTGTTCGACCACTGCAACATAAAAACATCAAGTTGTATTTAAACAGCGAATGTTACCCGTATTCTGATTTTAACATTAATTTTACTAGCGGTGAATTTCTGATAGTTTACGAAATGTACAGGGACTTTCAAGCTGCCTATTATGGACGAGATGCCTCCCCCTTATTGTCGCCAACTGACTACGTTAACAAAGCGCCATTGTTTGTATTTGACGTGTCGAAACAAAACGACCAAGTAAACTCTAACGTTATTGATTCGAGAATTGAAATTACTGCTTACGTCAATTTTCCACCGCAAACACAAGCTTTTTGCCCTTATATTACACGACAGACTTATTTCTTATAACGCACGAGATAAACTCGTGAAAGTATTGACGTAGTTCAGTTGCTTGTATGACTATAAATGGAGAACATGTTTTGTAACGTGCAAGGTTTTTACGACAGTACAGGCTTTATTGTAAAACAAGTTTGTTTAACACAAACGCGAGGCATGTTGCTTACATTCACGGTGAAAGCACCCTTTCCCTGGAGCGATTTAGAGGATAAATTTAAGCACACTAATGCGTGGCTAATACGTAATTACCACGGGATTGCGTGGAATGAAGGTAACACTACTTACGCGCAACTTACGTATCTTCTTAAACAATGTATGGGAAATTATATCGTGTACGTTTCAGGAATAGATCAGGAGAGAATTCTACGCAAGTTGTGTACGAATAACGTGATTGACTTACAGCTTGCTTACGGTTGTCCGTCATTTAAAACATTATGTAAAATGTATGGAGATAATTATACGTTCTCAAACGCGCAGCAAATCGTCGAGAACTTACGTGCGTGGTACACACATAATTGTATTTAATACGTTGATGTAACTTACTTGAAGTCAGTCATTATGCCGGTGTTGTTTGACCCATCTCAAACTTACGAGACAGTGCAGGTTGGGTATAGGCGTGTATGTTTTAAACCTTATGGTTTACCGCTGTAGATACACGTGTGTAATAACAGCGAACATTGAAGGTATTACTTTGATACGTATTTAGGTATATGCTACGGAGAAGGTGTTGTGTGCCAGCTTTCTGACTGCCCCACATACTGTATACGTTCGACAACCTACTACAACTCAGTTTTAACGAAGTGTTCGTGAACATCACTCTGAACACCGCATTGATTACAAACTAATACGACCTGAAAATGATGCGATTGGTACGAAGTTTGTGACTGTGACATACATAGACATTGTCAAGTAGATAACACATTTGATATGTTGTGTTGTGTGAATAGAGTTGTGAAATAGCAAACGCGAAAAATGAAGGGTAATGGAATTGAATGCAAATGTTTTTGCTGCTCTTGCATTCGCGTATGTAATACATTACATCTCCATACGCACTTACGACGTGCATCACGCTTACTTGTTTCGTTTGTTGTTGTAAAACATAAACGTTAGTTGGTGACGAGACTTTGAGCTGTAACCTTCAAGCACGCTAGTAACCTGTAACTTTGCGTTCTGGCGGCTACTAGCCGCATCGCTCACCACCAACCTACATCTACATTTTTTTGCGGGGAATTGAATCATGAACTCTCATCCAGGCAACCCGTATGTCAGTGTTAAAAAAGGAAGAAACAGCGTCGAATACGCTTACTGGTCTTCTGGCATATTACGTCACTTTACTGAGTCTTGTGACAGAATATTTCACAGTAAGGTAACCGTCTTTCCTCTAGGTGATGAGCTCAGACACGATATTATAGCTTGTCCGGACATTAACAAGTGTCCCGTATACTACATGTTGGACTCAAAACCTCTTCCATGCACCGTGGATGCAGTCTACAAACATTTGAAGACTTTGAATCCTGAGCAAGCTACTAACATCGTACTTCACAGCCCTGAGTGTGCAACACCCACGTACATCGACTCACCATGCATGACGCTGCCTTGTGTATCTCCAACATCATCACGAGTCGACAGCAAGCCGTGTGTTAAGAGAATGCATCAATCTAAAAACGAACTTGCTATTGAGAAAATTGGAAATAAGTGTTTGCAACCTTTACCACAATAAATGCTTAAAGAAATTATACATGTTTTATTTCACAGAGGTGTTTGCAACTGACTGCTCGCTTAAAGTGTAGTTTGTATCATCCAGACAAAAAACGTTAACTTTATTGATTATTTGCTAGTCGTGGGAAACCCTTCTCTCTCTGCGGCTGCTCGCATTAGGGTGCGCGACTTGCCCATTAAAGCGACACTGCTGCTTTAATGGTTTGTGGCACGTGGCGTATTGACAGATTTATTACATCAAACCCTGGTTGATTCGTGACTCACTGCAGCTGCTCGCAGAAAGGGGATGTCGTTACCCATTAAAACGAAGCGTGTTGATTTGACAGATTTATTACCTCTACAATCAACAGTTGATTATTGTGACACAGCTATTCAAGACACGCCACCCTCGCTAGTTATATTTGATTCACCCTCTGGTTTCCAAACAGCTGGAGGGGAAGTGAGTCACTCACTCACCCTCATGTTTCTAGCGCACAGAGCAGGTCTGCATTGCTTTTAAATAGTGTGTAACTTGTGTGATCTGTATCACTGGGCCTTTGACGACACTAGCTGCAACACCTGCCATCCTCACATACTCTCAACAGTAAGTACATTAACAATATGTATGGTTGCATGTAGCATATGTCTGTTTGAATGTATGAGAGAGTGATTTTATGTACGTATGTCTGTAGCGTATATATTTATATGTATGTAGGTAGGTAATGCTATAACGATAGAGTAACGTTCTACAGGTCCATAGTTTGAAATAACGTTGGGGATATAAAAAAAGTTGTTTCGATGGGGAATCGAACCCTGGATCTTTAGAGTTTCACTCTAATGCTCTACCAACTAAGCCACCGAAACAACCGGTAAACACATCGTGAATGTTATTACTTAGTGTTCTTCATATATTTGCCCAGGTCTGTGGCGAAAGCGGTAATAATTTTCCTGCGTTATTCCAATTTTTTTTAATCTGGTAAAAACATCGATATGGCTCCCGCTGCAAAACGTGTCTGTGTACAAAATGTTGGCGAGGCCAGCATGTCTTGTGATGCGTCGACCTCGCCAACTGCTGTTGATGAGCGCTTATCTCCATCTGCACTCACACGCTCTTGGATACGGCGTTTGGTAATAGGCTCGAAGCGCGTATCAGTAATGACTGGGTTGAAACTGACGTGAATTTGAACACGTTTCTCATCAGGTGTAGAGAGCCCTTCCTGGCTTTATTCTCGCAGCAACACCATCCCATTAAAGTGTACGTGTCTCTGAGTGTCAAATTTATTAAAGGTGGGTTGGCTGAGGAAACTGCCACTGAGACTTTTTATTTTTC
This sequence comes from Medauroidea extradentata, assembly GCA_003012365.1. Lineage (NCBI taxonomy): Eukaryota > Metazoa > Arthropoda > Insecta > Phasmatodea > Phasmatidae > Medauroidea > Medauroidea extradentata. Next base: position 25,739 of record PNEQ01109091.1, read on the forward strand.
TTCCAAACCACGTGCGCTTCTCGAGTCCTCAGTTACGAGTGAAACATTTGATGAAGAGTTCATTCTCGCACTTACAAACAACGTAACGGAGTTTGCTGGGCGCGGTAGTGGCTGGGCCCTTAAGTTACTTCTACAACTGGACGTGCATATATCCCAGTATAGGCCGTTCACAGTAGGCGCTGCATACACTAAACTTCCTGCGTTGATTGGCAATAGGAAAGCTTGCGTCAATGTAGACTGTCCTACCGACGACTGCTTTTTGTTCAGCATGGTCCCGGGTTTGTATCCCGCACCACGTGATGCTAACAGACGCATATCTTACCCTGAACCTAGGACAGTATTAAAGACGACTGGTATGACTTTTCCTACTATGCTACATCAGGTGACGCGTTTCGAGGAGATGAATTATATTTGTGTTAATGTGTATGCTTGCATTGGCAAAGACATAAATATTATTATCGAAACGTGTGCTAATGCGACGGACACTCGTGTAGTTCCTCTTCACACATCTCCTGTGCGAAGAGAGTGCCACGTAAATGTTTTGGCACTTCGCGCCAGTGAATGTATTGCCAATTTACACTTTGTAACTATTAAAAATCTAGCTCGCCTTGTGGGTAGTCAGTTGTCTAAACATAAAGGAAAAATTTGGATTTGCGAGTACTGTCTTCAGTATTTTTCGAGCGAAGACAGACTCACTACACACACTGAACAGTAGAAACAACACTCTGCTATACACGCTACATTCCCTAGCCAGGATGATAAGTGACTTGAATTCACAAATGGACTTTGTAGCATATTACGACACTGAAACTTCTTTGCAGCCCATGGCTACATGTATGCCACAATATGGTGGTTCTAGCACGACGGTTATGAATAAACACGTACCATATGCTGCGTTTGTTTTGTTAAGTTATTATGATGCTAGCAAAACAGAGTAACAAACGTTTGTGGGTGAGGATTGTATGGAACATCCTGTGGCCAAACTTATCGAGCTGACAAAATATGTCTGTGACATTTACAAGGTAGATGTAGGTAAGAAGGCGCTGACTGCGACCGATAGGGTCCTGCTCGCGAATCAGACTAAATGTCACTTTTGCAAGAAGGACTTGCATAGAGCTTCAGACAAAACTGTACTTGACCATGACCACCTTACTGGTGAACTTAGAGGATACACGCACAAGTGCAATTTACAGTTCCGTCTTGCGAAGAATCAGCTCATAGCTGTATTCCACAACATGTAAAATTATGACTATAATTTTCTCATGCATCCGCTGGCCTCTCGCAGCATCACTCAGGCAGACGGCAGCGTAGTTGTAGAAACCCAGGTGATATTAAAGTCATTGGGAACACTATGGAGAGTTACAAGTGTATCACATAACGTATTCCCTATGGGAACACAGCACAAGGAGGCATGCATACAGTACGACTTAGGTTTACAGATTATTTTAATTTTATGACCGCGTTGCTGGAAACATTAGCTGGTAATCTAGTGTTGCACCAGCTAAAACTCACTCGTGCGCAGTTTCCAGACGATGCACAGTTTGATTTGGCGCAAAGAAAGGGGGTATTTCCATACGACCACGTGCGGTCTATGGAAAATTTAGGTGAGACTTCCCTACCTTCTAGAAACGCATTATACAATGTAATGCGAGGCGAGGGCGTGAGCAAGAGTGATGACATGCACGTTCAGGCTGCTTGGAATGTGTTCAACTGCGGTAGCTTAATGGAGTATGGCTTGCAGTATTTACATTTCGATACATGTTTGTTAGCAGACGTTTTTGAGAATTACAGGAAGGTTTGCTTTGAGGCATACGGTGTGGACCCTGCATTTTATGTCACGGCTCCTGCTCTAGCCTGGGACGGTCTCTTATCAAAGACACAAGTGCGCTTGGAGCTGTTGACCGACCCTGATAAATATGTTTGTTGAATGCGGGGTTCGAGGTGGTATTACTCAAGTGAGTAAAAGGCATGCAACTGCCAACAATACTTACATGGGCGAGGACTAAGACCCTTCCCTCCCGTCATCCTACATTTGCTACTTTCACATAAACTGCATGTACAGTCATACAATGATGTCGAAGCTTCCTTTTGCTAATTTTCAGTGGGTTCTGGAAAATGAATTTTCTCATTGGGATTTCGCCAACATCGATACACAAGGGGACTCATGCCTTTTCGCAGAGGTTGATTTGATGTTCCCAGAGGAATGTCACGATGTGCTATCTGATCTACCACTTGCACCAATCAAAGGCGTACCGCCAAACGGCACGACGAAGAAACTTTTACTTACTTTAGAACCGCGAAATAATTATATTATACACAGACAAACACTGAAGCACAACCTAGCATACGGCACTGTTCTAAAGTCTGTTCACCGCGTATTGTGTTTTGACCAGAGTGCATGGATGGCGCCTTACATTAGGATTAACACTGACAAACGTGCTCAGGTGGCGAACGTGTTCGAGAAATCGTTTTTTAAATTAATGTGTAGTTCTGTTTATGGCAAGTGTCTTCAAAATGTTCGCCGGGAACATGATATTTGTGTCGCTTCGCGGTATGGCATGATATATGGTGCGGCAGAACTGATTGGGCGTCCGACATTCAAAGGACGTCAAATTCTCGCCGATGAACTTGTATTGATTGAGATGGAGAAGCTCGACATTACCTTCAACAAACCATTGTACACCGGTGTTGCAATTCTCGACCTTTCAAAGTTGTATCTGTACAATTTTCACAACTTTACGTGTCAGTTGTTTCCTTTGCCCTCCTTACACCTGCTGTACTGTGACACCGACAGTTTAATTTACGAGGTACACTGTCACTATGTGTATGCTCGCATTGTTCCTCATTTGGCTACATGCTTTGACACTTCAAAGATATTCCTTGCATAAATAAACAAGGGTATTTCAGGCATTAATAAAGGATGAGTGTGGTGGCAACATCATCACTGCCTTTGTACGTTTGCGCCATAAACTTTACGCTTACACCCTACAGGATGGGAAATGTACGCGTAAAGCTAAAGGTGTAAAGGGTAACGTGCTAAACACGCTCATGTTTAGCGATTATTTGGAATGCTTGATGCAAAATTCACGAGTCTGGGGCACTCAATGTCATTTCCGGTCGCGCGAACACATAGTCTTTACTGAATGTGTAACCAAAGTAGCATTGTTGGCAGCTGACGATAAGCGTTACATCAACACAGACGGCATCACGACTTTGCCATGGGGTCATTATCGCGTGTCTTTACCAGACGAAAAAAAGTATGTGGATATCGCGAAAGAAATACATCCACCTTCCTGCTACGCCTGAAGGGTCCGCAACGCGCACACCACGCACGCTATGCTGTGTGGCCTACCGACTCTGGCTGAGCATCTGTCCAATCGCCTTGCTTCGCCTGGCGGCTAGATGCTATCACGCCGGCCTATTTGTTGGCTGGGCGCCCACCGACAATCCTATCAGATGGGAGGGTATCCCACTAGCAGTGTACCTGCCAGATGTCTATACATCACGTCTATGTTATACAACACGATCACCTGATTTACACAGCAAGCTGTGTACAAGCTTTGAAACAAGAACTGTGTGTGTCACACAGCAAGCAAGCTGTAAACCACAGATAACTGTTTATAAGCTGTGTACCACAGCAATACTTCACACAAAGTGTTATACAGCCAAGTGTATGTTAACTTCAAGCAACATGAACTGTGCGTGTACAGACTGCGTTATAAAATGTGCACGAGCGCTAATGCTGTTTTACACAGCTAGCTATGTAGCAAAAGATAATGCGTGTTTTTGGTTGTCTGCCAACCTATGACTGACTAGCAAACTGTGCACACGGTAGTGTTGTTTTACAGTCAAGTGTATATTAACTTCATGCACCATGAACTGTGTACAAAACAAATGAAACAAAAAAATGTGGATGTGATTTTACTGCTATATATGTATTTTTTATAAATAAATTGTTATTATTTAAATGCGTGAATTCTTATTTCGTAGCTAAGACCTGCAATTTTTAATGTACTCACTTAGGATGTCAGCAACCAAATGAGTATCAATGGCTGCTGAGCATCGACATACAGTGTTGGAGAAATCTAGGGGGAGACATTGAGGGGTAAGGATGGAGGAAAGATAGGGATTTATACTAGTAAAGCCTGTCTCCCCTCTTCAAGTCTTCATTTGAGTAGTGACTGTGATGGAAGAAGGTGATGCTGCTGTGGGGAGCTGCTGTTGGAGGGGGTAAGCCTGTGATACACAGGGGGGTCATGTGTGATGCACACACACACTCTCTAGCGCCATCTTGTAGACATCTTCAAGATGTCTTGAAGATGTCTCAAGTATCTGCTATACGTTTTGAAGACGTCTTGCAGTCTTCTTAAGGGGTATGGAAAGGTAGGATGTCGAGCGGGTGACTGGAACACTCAATCGTCAATAAAATCTGAACTACTCATCAAATTTCGATGAGATTTTTTGCCGAATAGATATTTTATTAGCTGACGTTTATATTTATAACATTATGAGGTAGTATGCTTTACTTTCGAGTAAAAAATTAAAAACTGTTTTTAGAAAAATAAGGGCTTGAAACCACAAAATCTACAAAAATGGGAAACTGTAATTTTCATAATTTTTAATACGATAACGTCTGGACCTCAATAATAACAGAATTTCAAAAATATTCGCGTTTTTATATGAAAAAATTTTAACATCCATAAACCTATCGCGCAGAGATTTTCGGATAGTAAAATTATTTTCAAATTAAAACGTGAGTATATTTGAAATTCTGATATTATAGAGGTCCAGACATTATCGTATTAAAAATTATAAACATTACAGTTTCCCATTTCTGTAGATTCTGTGGTTTCAAGCCCTTATTTTTCTAAAAACCATTTTTAATTTTTTACTCAAAAGTAAAGCATACTACCTCATAATGTTATATATATAAATGTCAGCTAATAAAATATCTACTCGGCAAAAAATCTCATCGAAATTTGATGAGTAGTTCAAATTTTATTGACAATTGAGTGTTCCAGTCACCCGCTCGACATCGTACCTTTCCATACCCCTTAAGGAGATGGGGTAGATGTCTCAAGGAGATGCTATGCATCTTAAAACTAAGGGGAGATGGGTAGAGATGATGGTATATCGCGAAAATGTTTTGTGCCAACATAGCCTTGAAAACACTGACACAACGTAGCTGTCTACAGACCAATAACTTGCATCAAATATTATAATAGCGGTATCCTTATTGGCTAGGTCAAATAGGGCAGTAGCTCCACGTATAAGGAAAAGCCAGTAATCTTTTGATAAGCTGAACGCACGTTGAAGCCTAGCAAATAGTCAAGTTTTCCCGCGATAAACCATCATCTCTAGAGATGGGATAAGCCTAATTTTTCATTAATATTTCTTCACGATGTCTTCAAGATGCTATGCATCTTGAGATATGTCTTACACACATTAGGAGTTGTAGACGCCTCAAGGAGATGGGAAAAGACCCCTACAACCAATCACAGCCCAGGACACGCCCCCCTAGACAACGCCTTGGCCAATCAGAGGCCTTGCTGCAGGCAGAGGAGGGGTCGGCCATGTTAACCAAAAGCAGGTTATGCCGGTTTTGCTCCGTGTATAGCCAGTCCCTGCATGCACCCCCCTACTCACTTATGTTAATTGAAGTGACTTGGATCACAGGTATTAAGAGCACGGTCTACAGCAATTTTCATAATTTTTATACTTATAGCAGATATTTTCTTTCTTAAATTAGACATAAATTGTTACTAAATTTCGCTCTTTTAAAACTGTTTTATCAAATTTTTTGTGTAACAGTTCTTAAATGTTGATATTTGCATGTTACCGCTGTTTTATGTAAACATTAAAATCAACTGCCATAGGCCTACCGAACTGAAAAAATTCCCAGTGAGTAACGATGTTGCAGGCTACAAGTGGATACATAAATGTTTTTAATTTTTATTTTAAATTTAAACATTTTCATTTAAGTACGTAAATAAATTATTTGTTTTTATGTATGTCAATTCATAGCCTGCAACATTATTATTCTCTGAATTTTTTCAGTTTGGTATGTCAGTTGGTTTTAGTGGCGCATATAAAACCGTAATAACATGAAAATTTTGTTGGTTACGGGCCATTATGCAAAAACTATGGGAGGTAAAAAATTAAAAGTGCAAAATTTATTCACAATTTACCTTTAAAATAAGAGAAAATAACAGATACAAATATAAAAATACAACAATGACGGTCAAAACTGCTGTAGGCCACACCCCTAAATATATCACATTTGCTTTATAAATTCCAATATCCTACTAAAATTTAAACAGCCCGCCAGGCTGGCCTTGAACCACGTAGTTCTTCCGTTGACCGCTAGAATGCGCGCGAGTTTCGTGCGGCAGCAAAAGCTTTATCTTAAAAGGGCCAGGTGACAGCACGCCACGGAATGCCCACCGAGAGAACAAGAATAGCGTTGAGTTACCGGTCTTTCGCTTATATCGTATTTGCACAACAGTACTCTCAACACGACCACCATGATGGACAATATTATTTTAAAACAACGAAAAAAAAAACAACGTGCTGCAACTAACCCTAGCACCCCTAGTGGATGTGAACCACAACTAAAAACTCTGGCACAGTGGCTTCCATACAGTTTCCACCGCATGATAACAACATCCTCAATGCACTATAGATATATCTAAACGTTAAACCACATCAAAATTAAATAAATCTTCCAACTGTTAATCACAGACACCGTGTGATTACAGCCACCACTATCACAATTGCCTCGTCATATCAGTTTCATTGCGGGTAATACTATTAGTATGTTATCGCTGTAATATAACTCACGTGCATTAACGGCTTGTTGCTGGGTGTTGGGGGGGGGGGAGACGGAAGGGGACACGTTCCTCCCTTCCCAACCACAAACAAATATTGTTATCTTAATAGTGTACCAAGACTCACCAGTTATTGAACACTGGTTAATTTATTTTTTATGAAGAGAATTATTGAAGACAGAGGGGAAAAAATATCAAGCTTCAGTAACACGTTGGGTATGCATGCCCGGAACTAGGGGAGATGCAAACGGGGCCGAGAACCCCCAACCCCCGGAATGTTTGAATTTACACTACATAGAATAGTGAAATGGAGTCTGGAAACTACTTAAATAACACAAATTTTCACATTAAAAGCCTAATGTTTCCATGAGAAGGCCCCAGGACCCCTGCCCCGCTTTATTATGTGGAGGATCGGATTTACTTGTAACATTCACATCACCTAACATTTTTCATTACTGTATTAAAAGGCATGATTACAGTAGCTTGACATCACGTATATTTAACCTTGTAATAAAGCTTATAAAAACATTATGAAACTAACTGTTGAGATTTGGTTCCCTAGCGAATAAGTTTTTCCGTGTGTGCGCTTTATCCTGTACCAAAAAGATGAAGTCTCCACATTCAAATAGTGAAAAAGAGAAAGGTAAAGCCAGAATGATTTTTTTAATTTCACTTGTTTTAAAAATACATACTAATCGCACAATTATTTCTGAATATTTCCGTAAAGTAAAATATCCAAAAGAAATAAGTGAATAGCGTTTGATGTAGTAATTCATGGCATATTGACAATTAAGTTTACGATTAAATAATTTATACATTAATGAATTAACAAAAAATACAGCAAGTAAAACACGTAAAGCGTATTTAAAACTATTGTAAACATAGTCAATGTTTAGCGGATGTGTTATAATGTAGCCTACTGGCTGTCTAATTTTTCACTGTAACATGGTATGAAACTACTGCAGTATTGAAAATTTTTTTAATCATTTAAATTATTTTATTAGTAATTTACGTTTGCAAACAGGTACACAATATTTTTAAAACTGCATCATAATATTGCAGTAGGACAAGGTTCCAGCCGGTAACATAACTGTGTGTTCGCAAAAATGTTCACTGACACCATTTTATATGAAACAATCACAATTTCAACCAGCTATATAAATAGGATCTTTAGGTATGAAGAATGCTTAAATAACTTCATTTATTGCCTTGAAACCCCAAATTAGCCCGTAAACTGGATCCCCTCTCCTATCTCCCGCTCTGTTTGGTGGGTCGGGTGTACCTCAGCAACTACAACTAGTACTACATACTATAAATTCGAAGTATAATGACACACTACAAAATTACTACATGTTATCACTAACCAATACATAAAATTGTTATAAAATTACCACTAATAATTTTAAAGCAATATTTGCAACGAAACTCACATCCTATTGTGGTATATTTTTCAACAATATTTCAATGGAAAAATACACAAAACTAAACGTAAAAAAGGAGGCATTCAACACACACTAGTGCGGACTATAAACATAATATTCTTTATTCATGCTTAAATGAGTACAAGTATTACACATTTATTATACTTAAATATGTCGCTGAATTATTAAAAAATAGGCCTATTTACGTAAATACAAATAATAATTGTACTGTATATATCTTACACGAAATGAAGACATTACTGTGTTATAAAGACAATGCCGTCTTCAATCAAGAAAAAAGGTGTGAGAAGCTACCCAACTTTTTTGTTTCCAGTACGAAAATCTTGTTTTGGGGACGCAGAACAAGTAACTGAGTTGTCATTATATTCATATTAGCATTTCCTTTCAGCGTCTAGATATGTCAGCCGGCAGTTAGTGCCGCCCGCCATACTGATAACAAAACATAACTGTCCACTCACTCACTGCCAGGCAGTTCTTACAGTACTATGTTACGTGCGCTTTATCATAAAATTACACAACACTTGCATGAAGCAACTGACGATTGCAACCATCATTTTACATAAACTTATACAATTGATATGTATAAAACTAAATAATAAATATCACACGTTGACGAGGCTACCAAGAGTACTGAATTTGATAATATTTATTTTATTATTAAGAGTTATTTGGATCTTAGTTTTATTTTCGTTTGAGACACGGAAACGGGAAGGCGATAAGTCGACTCCTATACGTGCGTTAAACATCGCTTCGCCTCTAAGCCCAGAGTACTAAACTAGTGTCCAGTGATTTTGTAGAAAGTGTTTTTCAATGGAATTTTAAGCGGTGACCGTATTATTTAATCTGTGGAAAGCATGTGTTTAACTCAAACGCAGGTATATATCGTTTTGTTTAACGATTACGGCTGGCATTTTTCCAACTACAGAAATGTAAAAAAAAAAAACATTTTTACAACTTTTGAGGAGTTGGCAATCGTGTTTTTTTTTTCATAGGCGTGTGGTATTTTTATAACGACAGAGACAGATTGAAGTGTGTCTTCTTTTCACATACAAAATGTAGTAGAAACACTTTAAATAGTTATGCATACGGACTCCTGTTTTTCGCGGAAAGAATTTTGACCCACTTTGTATCGGTGTCTTACTTGTATGTCTGCAGTTCTGCTTCGTGGTCAGTGATTGGATATTGTAACTATCATGAACATTGGGATTCTACCGGAAAATCTCAGATGTATGGTGTTGCAGGAACATTATTGTAATTGGCTGAGTCCAATGATATATGACTTTTCACATAGATGCATTGCCAATAACCATGAAGCAGAATTGCATATGTGTACGACATGCACTGAAACAAACTGGGGCAAAATTCTTTTCGCGAAAGGGTGACCTTGAAACGCGTATCAAATGCCGCATCGCCTCAAAGAGCCAAGCTCTGAAAGAGCATGCAAGGTTCCTGCCGAACTGTTTTTACTATGGGACACTAAGCGGTGACCATATAGTTTTATTGGTGTAAAGTCTGTAGCAATGGGTTTTCTTTTAGTACGTTAGCACTAATGGACACACGTGGAATTATTTCGCAGAAAAAATCTGTTTACGGATGCGCTGCAACTTTCTTGAAGCATGAGATAGGCAGCCACCTTAATGTAACAAATTTACAAATACACTAACGCTTATTGAAACGAAAAATGTCCTAGCTATGCTTATTTCAAAATTTGTTGCGTACAATGAAATGGTAACTGCTTACAAAATGGTTTCCTTAAAATTTCCGTAACACTGCCATATATTTGTTAGTTTTTATATTGTATCTATTTCCACTTTGCAGCCGTGTTTGTAGATCCATTTGGACAATATTAACACACCTAATGTTATGGTTATGTCGCTCGCTAATGGATGTAAGAACTTACTGACGGCGAAGTAAGGTATTGAGCTAGTTGTGTTAGTTTCTTCTAAGAAAAAAAATTGTAATATCGTGTCTTGTTTTTCTCAAAATAAAAATGTATATATTGTGACTTACGACGACTGGTTTAGTCTTGATGTAAGACTACATATTATATCACAACTTCTGTACTAGATTAGTCAATCCTGAGCTAAAACGTTTAAACCTTAAAGTTGAGTTAAAATAGGAAGACTATCCTCGTAATGGAGACTATCATGTCATCGCCAAAAATATCACTATACGATTAAAATAGCAAGAAAAATGTGCACTGCGATAAAAATCGCAAAATATTGCGCTGCGATAAAAATCGCAAAATATAGTGTTGCGATAATAAACGCAAAAATCGCGCTGCGATAAAAATCGCAAAATGACGCGCTGCGATATATTGCAAAATATCGCACTTGCGATATATCGCAACAAAAATATCGCGCGCGATTTTTAAAATATATCGCATCGTGTGCGATATATCGCAATATCGCACAACCCTACATAGGAGTCGTCTGTGGCCTAGGAGGAGCAGTAAGGGAAGCGGAGTAAGTTTCTATTACGCGCATAGCACATGTCACGAAGCGGGCAAGCGCACCCTCCTAACACAGCAACGATATACACCTATTCCACAGCCAGCTCAGAACTGAAGGGTCACGCGGTCTATATACACTTACGTCTCGGGAGCACAAAAGTGGTTCTTTGTTCGGCACTGATACTTCTATCTCGGGAGCTCATTGTAGATCCCTAACCTAACAAAACCATCCTTCGGTTAAGCTAACAGTATTTTTTTAGCATTTAAACTAATCTAAACTAACACAAACTAATATAAACTAACCGAAACTGTCACATGGATTGGGAAAAGAGGGGGAGGAGTCCGTACAGAACGGGGAGTGTAAGGGGTCCCGGAAAGTGTCGGCCAAGAGCCACTTTTGTGCTCCCGAGACAGAACTTCTATATACAGGCCAGCAGAGGCGTAGGGGACATTACTTCGCGAGACCATTTACCATATCATAACATCAAAGTACATATTTTAAAGAGGCAGAACCTATGACTCTGCAGTTATTTTTTCTTTTTGTAACTATTTAACCTCTACCTGTATTGAAAAATAACCTGGTTTTTACATTAATGATTTCTGCGGGTTAACATATTGTTTTACTACAGAATATTTCGAAATTAAAACCGCTATGCTATTAAAGCTTACGAATCTCCTACGAAAATTCGGCTACACAACTAGCTGGTAGTCAATATTACGTATTATTTTATAAATAAATATCGTGAATGCAGATAAGCTGTTTCAAGAAGGGACACGCAAGATCGAATAAAATTATATTTGAAGGTAAGTCACAGTAAGTACATTCTTGAAGTATAGTGCATGTATTGAAGTAGTGCTATAAAACCATTTTAATGTTCGATTTATAAAGGCAGTCTAATAGAAATAACTTACATTAAATAAAATTTAATTTTATGCCATTGTTGGGAGGATGCGTAACGTAAAATACATTATAACAGTGTATACACTATCTTTCCTTATTACTTTACATTTCTCACTTCTAGTTTCTTAAAATCAATCCTGTGGATTTTACCAACATTATCAACATCACCCTTGGCACCTTGCCCTACGCACACAAACACACGGCCACGAGGCGAGCCCCTTAAGTTGCAGATGAAATAAATTTTCTAATTTGCAAAATAAATTGCTGCGACCTTAGTTTAATTAAATGAAAATAATGAGTAGAGACCCAGAAGTTTCGCGAATTCATTTCAGGACAAGCTAGATTGCAAACATATGTACGGTTCAGTTGCTTTGCAATTGGATCACAGTTTGCCATACACGCCCTGGAAATCTCATGAGCCAATGACAAACCTGGAAGGAAACAACAGCGAATCGTGTTCTACGTACTCAAGAGAAACTTACCAATGATTAATGAGATGAAGCCTGAATATACATACAAGCATGGACTCTAGTCTATAGATGGTTGAACCCATGGTATAATGAGGTAAAATATCAGCGCTTCGGCCGAACTACCGAACATATTTGTGCAGGCTCTATGTGCTATTAAAAGTTTTGGTTAGCAGTGGCGCACACATGTTTGATATTTGTTTACTGAAAAGGCGATACTCAATCTTTCAACATAAATATTACATAAACCATAGAAAAAACTGTAACATAACAAGGTTAAATTTTTGCAACAGATTTCATTCAACTGACTGTACATAATATAACTACTATTCACTGTAATGAAAATTAAGGAGATATTTCATGTACCTAAATTGATGCATATTTTGATTTATGGATAAGAAAAATCAACTTCTTATTTTAGGAATAGTATTTGTGATGCATGGTTTACAATTTTGATTCCAGTCATCGAGATTCCCTACTCGAGTCATATAGGACTTCTGCAGTGGAAACCGATGTGTTTCTGTGTACATGCAGATAAGCAAGCACATTTATTCTCTATCCTGATGTTCGATTCCTCAGGTAAGTCTTCAAAATCCTAAATGTTGTAAAAGACCGTTCAGAAACACATGTTGAAACAGGTAAGGCAACAAGAATCTTCAGTGGCATGTATATATTTAGATTCATATCACACTGAAGATGGGCATCTACAGCAGTTTTTGGCTTGCACCCATGTTCACTCAATTTTAAGAACCAAAGTACAAGCTCTGCATTTGTACTAAAACATGATGATGAAATGTCACATTCATGGGTATCGCACAATACGGTAAGTGACTTTTTATCTTTTTCGCTAGATGTGTCTGTATTTCCTGTTGGCATTAATACTCATAATGACTTCAAAATTATTTCGTGTTTTAAGAACCTTTCCATCTTTTCTGTAACTGACATTAAAATATGTCAACAATATGTATACACACAGATCTAACTTTTGTTAATGATTTCATTTTATAAAACTGTACGATCTTCGGAGTAGTTTGTACGATCTTTCCGAGCAAATTGTACGGTTTTGGCACTACGAAAGGTTGGCAATGCTGTGTCGACATCTAAGGCCAAATCTGCAGTTGAAGGGAACTGAGGACGTAATCTGCCATGCCATGGAAAACTGAATTCAGGATAGTTTCTCACAAGATAGTTTGTGGAGCAATAGAGCACATCACAGTATTAAGTTATAATTTGCAGCAGTAATGACGTGAAATACCAAGAATGTATAAATGTAGATTTGAGATAACTTCAGAATTAAGGAGGGAGGGTGGGTCTGGACCCTGCACCACCCCCTCCCACGGTACGCCACTACTGGTAGCACATCTTCTGTTCCTCACTGTATAGGTAGAAATTATCAGTGGCCAATTTGTATTTTACCCATGAGTATTTCAAACACAAGAAAGAGCTCGATTACCGGGGCAATCAGAACAGACTATATAAAAACATGCATGTCCACGTGTACCTAGAAAAGGGAGTTTTGAAACAGTTTAAACCTTGTGCAATTTGAATATAGTTTTGCAGTATTTTCAAACATTCATTTCAGATCCGACTGCAGCCATAGACAAAGTGTCAAGTAAGTAATAGCAACAAGTTATTTACATTGTAAGGTGTCGCAACTGTTATAATGTTAGGTAGGATACGGGTTTCACTCCCGACTCCGGACATCCTGATTACGGTTTTCCATAGTTTCCCGACATCACTTCAGACGAATTCTGGAATGGGATTGATTCCTTAACAAAAGCCATTGTCGATTCCTTCCGCAGTTCTCTGAAACAATTCGGCTCTGTGTATGTATTTCTGTTTCTAATAACCTTGGGCTGTCGTCGAGCAGAAATTAAGCCACACTTAAAAAAAAATATTGAAAAGAAAACCTAATTCGCATATTGAACGAGTAGCGATTGCTATTTGCTGATCATGTTCCAAAAGAAACCAATTCGCAGATAATAAACCTAACCAATTTCAAATTGTTTCTTACTCATTCGCATAAGCAGAAAGTATATAATCTTTATTTCATCTGTTAGTTCAGTTTATTAAACAAGACCGTTACAATCATGTAGAATGCTATGAATGTTATGCATAGCCCAGTCTGCAAGAGCCTTTACGATCTGTAGTGTAGCTACATACGGGTTACTGAGGGTCATAACCCCCCCCCCCTTTTTATACAGAAACAAAAAAATTAAAAACACTGAAAAGTGAGAGAAGTCAAGAACATTGTGTTTTTATTTTCCGTTAATTGGTGTCTTCCCAACCCCTGGAGTAAACGAACACCAGGTTTGTTTTTGTAGCCGAGACTCTCACCCTCCTGCGGCAACATTAAAATGCATTCCATCGTGCTACACCATAGCCGCTGCGAGCGAGGTTGGCAGCACCCAAGCGCCTGGCTTCGTCCGACGTCTTTCGCCTGGGATTGCGAATTTTTTATTGAGAAGGGGGGAGGGGGCTTGTTTTCACGTGCCAGACTGGACACGATGATAATGGCCACTGGGCTGTTAGCATAGCCAATCCTCCCCTTCATCCTGATTGTGCTTCTTTTGTTTTCAAGTGGAGAATTTTGTTTATTCCTCCTGAATCCATTTTATTCGGAGTGGTGATTTAAACGACGCTTAACAGCGAGGCCTTGAGAGCCGACGGGGTGTGTCATGAAGTGCATATGAAGCGGCGCCTAGAATGAAGGACTGAGGAAATGGGAAATCCCCGAGAAAACATGCAGAGCGTCTAGGCACGATTCTCACATGCAAAAATCCGGGTGACCCTGCCGGGGATCAAATCCGAATCACTTTTGTGGGAAGCAAACGCTCTAACCGTCTGACCACTGTGGCCCCGTATTTTATTCGGAAAACATTTGCCTGTTGAAATAAAAAAAACATTATATTTGTTTTGATTTAAAAATGAGTACTAATCTTATTGAAAGGTTTTGTTTATTCGAGTAACTTAGTAAATTTTGTGACTGAAGAACAATGCCGTTGTTCGATGCCATACATTGACCTTGAAGTAGGCTTGCCACGACCTTGTGTGAAGTCACGTGCTGTGTGGTTCATAGAAGTAAGCAGCTGACTTTGCCGCGTGGAAATAAACAGATGGGGACGACTACGTTAGTTCTTGGTTGTGGCCTGACGTTTTACACTCGCATCCAGCATGTTCATTTATACATACAGGGTCGTGACGGTAGGCGGAGCAAGGGGGAAGAAAGTGACATGTGCACTGCCTGTAGCGAGGGGTGGTGGAGATAACACAGGCAGTTCAAAGCACACTTTACAAGGCCACGAATTTTTTGCAAGACCATTTCGCACGACAGAGACTTAAATGTTTTTACATCTAAAATCACATTTTTTCATGTAAACATTTTGCGATTTTTGACGGTTCCCCAAAAAGACTTCGTGATAGCCGTATTCTCGCTGTTACTATATTCGCTGTTACAGAATTCTACTGTACTTATCAAGTAAGCTCGTAAACAAGCTACAAAACACTATCCAAATAACTTGGAAAGGCAGAAAGTTAAACTTGTAAATATTTTTAATGAGACGACTGTTTCTTCTTTAAGGGGAGTTTCAATGGCAAAATTTGAAAAAATTTCGATTTTGAGATTTTAATTTTATATTATAGCCTGAATTCTGCAGTTTAAAATGATATATAATATGTTGTGTATTTGTAAGCGGAAAGTCTGTCAAAAAAATTTTTCTAACAGTCAGAGGTGTCAAAATTTGAAAAAATTTCGATTTTAAGTTTTTGATTG
>PNEQ01109092.1:0-12308 GCA_003012365.1 Medauroidea extradentata
AAAGTGCGCCCTTGTTTAAAATAGTGATGGAAAGTTCTCCCGGATAAAAGTGCGCCCTTGTTTAAAATAGTGATGGAAAGTTCTCCCGGATAAAAGTGCGCCCTTGTTTAAAATAGTGATGGAAAGTTCTCCCGGATAAAAGTGCGCCCTTGTTTAAAATAGTGATGGAAAGTTCTCCCGGATAAAAGTGCGCCCTTGTGAAAGTTGCGCCTAAGTCCCGGTCCTAGTGCACAGACGGCCTAGGGGGTCTAGTGGTAAATCCGGTCCTGGGTCTTTACCAGATTATTTGAAAACTACTCTTCGCAGATAAGCGATGTCTCGTTAGGAATAGCTTTTAAAATACGTTATACGTGTGTGTACCCATTTCAAGTTCACTACTACTGATACAAGTATATTTTCAAGCACCCAAAAATGGCGAAAATGGAAGGTTTTTTTTTTTTTTTTTTTTTTTTTGCGATCCTTGTTAGGTATGAACGTCTTGGGGGAGAATCTTTTAAAATTTGTAGGCGTGTACAATACACCTTTAGCTTTAATATTACGCCATAAAATAGTAAGAGCTCAGTGAATGTCTCATAGTGGGTAGTTGTCTGGGAGAAGACTGCACGCCAGTTAGTGACTTGCACCTAGAGGCTATAGTGAGGCATGGTGCGTGTACTATGTCGACCTTACCGCTCCTGCACTTCTATGCCTCGAACACGCAACATACGTCCGCCTAGACGGCCACCGTAGGGAACCATGCCAGCCTGATTCACCTGGAGCAATTAAGGCTGTTCAAGTGCGATAAAGTCATAATGTTATATTTATATGAAATAGTGTTAGTTTTGTAGACGATACTTGTGAGTGCAGTTTCCTCTTGTGAAACAATTTTAGCTGCCGTAGTTCTCTCATAACGGTGCGTCAAAGTCAAAATATGTATGTTCTGCTGCCATGCAAATAGTGAAAACCTTAAACGTTATGGTACTATAAAAGGGTGTGGTAAATACCCCAGGTCCTATCGTGTTTCATCAGATTCCACAATCTTACGGCGTAATAGACAGCAGATGGTGAAAGTTCCAGAGAAGGTAGAACGTAGTGGTCCAATTGACGATATGCCAGATACCACTCGACCAATGACTCCAGGAAACACCAGGAATATGCAGTTGCAGCAGTTCGACCAAAACACACTAGCAGAACACTCGTTGGAGGAGTCACCCTTTCCAGGTTTTCAAGCATATATAAAGGAAGAGAAATGTGTAGCAGGACCAGAAGTGGGCGTAGGATAATACCACTTGTCCATTTAGTAGCAATGGTTTGTTTTTCCTGAATATATGTAGCTTATTATAAATGTTGAAAGGTCGAGGAAAATTTATTGAAACATTTTGCTGTAATGTGTCATAAGTAATAGCAATTATGTGACTTTGCAGATTCTCAACTGAAAATAAGAATGCTCAAAAACAATACTATAACAAATAGATATATATTCCAATTTTAGGAAAAGTGGAAACGGGTTTTGAAACTAATAAAATCGAAGATTTAATACTTCCGTTATGGTACATGTTCAGTCTGGACATATTGAGCGAGTAGATTTAAGTTGTGTGAAACCGAACGGTTCAATTTAAAGCGACTATACTTAGTAGCATGGTGTAGACTGTATACAGTACAAGTACGCTATTAATTGAAATTAACAAATGTTCACTAGTTCATTGTGACTTTTCACTGATTTAATCTGTTAATATTGCTCTATCGGGAATCTGTAGATAACTTTCAATCGCATCAGTTAAATGAAACCACACTATTTGAAACAGCTGGTAAAACAAATCCTCTAATCTAATCTTCGAAAAATAAAATAACGTATGCGCCAGTAGACTACGAAAGTAGATGGTGATTTTACACTTAATTGTATGGAGGCAGCATTGTCTCATATAATATCAGTGTGTTTTGTCTAAACGTTGTTTATTATGAAATAAAATATATAACTATGCCATTGAATTACTAGCTGTATTCGTGAGACTTAAAACGTACTGTAGACTGCTTAAATTCAAATAATATGACTATAATGAGTCGTGTGACTTGTGCATTATGCATGCGTATGGCTTTCCTTCTTAAAATACTTGGAAAAAAATATTTGTTTTAACAATATCTCAGAATTGTACCGAATAAACAGAGACATTTACTTAACAATTCACTTTCTAACTGAATTTTTTTTTTTACTGTTTTGTTAGTCGTTATCAACGAAACAACGGATTTGCCGCAAACTGAAATTGAAATTCCACTCAATGTAATTTATAGAGCGTCCCAACCTTAGATTGCAGTACAGGGCTTACGGCGCGCGGTGTTGTCAAATCGCAGCCGCGTTACGAAGTTCGGGAGATGTACTACTTCATAATTTTGACTACTGCGATATTACATTTCACATTTTAAAATTGGTATCATAGTAATTGGTAAAAGATTACGCTTCAAAATATGTACCTAATCAATTTTCTTTTATATTTAAAATAAGAAACAGGTGATGTACCCCACTGATATGAATTTATTATATTAACAGTAACACGCAATTTGTAAGAAACAATTACTATAACGTACCTGCTAATAATTATAGCAACCCCGGTAAAATATGAGATTTCGCACACAGAAGTAGCGTCTGTCAGAAGATAAGAATGTGATTGATTATGAAATTGATTATTGAAAACCAAATGTTGTGTAGAAAGTAGGAAATCTGGTTATTTTTGTCATTAACTTTCGTTAAAATTACATTTAAAGTGAGAGTGGGTGATAGATTTTGGTCAGCGCTTAACAACGAGGTCTTCAGCGCTTGTGAGGGATGATATGAGGTGAGTATGGAGCAGCGCCGGAATGAAAGAGCGGGGGAAACGAGATGTCCCCGAGAAAACCCGTCGACCATCGGCATCGTCCGGCACGATTCCCACATGCGAAAATCCGGGGACCGACCTCACCGGAAATCGAACCCGGATCGCCTTGGTGGGAGGCGAGAGGTCTGACCCCTCGGCCACCGCGAACCCATTTTAAGTGAGAGCAATTTTATAAAACAAAAGAGTTTAAACCTTTGGCCTAGGTGTCATTTTGAGGGGTATGGAAAGGTGCGACGTCGAGCTGTTGAAATATCTGAGTATTCCAGTCGTTCGCTCGATATCATATCTTTCCATGCCCCTTAAGATACGATCTCTTATTTCCACTACGTTTGTGACACTTACTTTTTAGGCCTAAAGGAGAGTACATATTAGAAAATTGTCTTTCAGTAGTGGTTAAATTCTTTTTGTTATGATTGTAATGTTCTTTCGAGACAAATGTATAAAGTCGAAGCTGATTGTATACTTCAACGGAATTGTTGACAAAGAACTAACTAGCCAAAACCAATTTTTTTGTCATGAAAAAAATATGTAAGAAGCAGTAAAAACCCTGTAAACTAACTGTATGACAGATATTTTGTACTTGCTCTAATTTAGGCTTTTTGATACATTTACATTGCATCCTGTCGACCAGTTAACTACATTCACAATATAACAATTATACCTGTACATATTTGTAGTATACGATCTGTCTTAGGAAACAAAAAATACCTCTCACTATGAAACATTCTTACACACAGCACAATTCGCCGTGCATATTATATTAAAAATACATAAATATTACTGTGTAATGGGTTAATAAATATAACATTTACAAATAAATTTGCAGATCAACGTTAGCCATTCATCAACTCAATAAAATAATTTACATTATAAAATGCATTTTCGAGAAGAATTCTTTTTAAATTTAGTTTTAAATACCTTTCATGTTAGATTTGCGATAATCTATTATATAAGCTGTAAAGTTAAAACTTCTTCCAAGCATAGCTGTGATATAGTTACTAACTTTGTATGCTGTTAATTTTAATATTTGGTTGATTTAAATTAGTGCCCTTATTGTTCTTTGGAATGAAATATATCGCCAAATCGATAATATGACTGTGACGCCGAATCCACAATATGCCCATAGCGCAGAAACTCTATTATGGCCATAACACCGAATCCAGAGTTGAATATAACGCAATTTTTCTTTTATTTATATTGATAAAATGTAAAAAAATATTTGGAAAATGTTTTTAAAACACATTAATAGCTTATCGTTTGTTAGCCAACAAGTACCGAATTGGAGGGCTCTTGAACGTAAATAGTTAAACTTTATTGTACAATCGAAGGAACTTGAAATATAATATTTTTAATGAAGGAAAAATCTTCATAATTTCTATACAGTGGTTGATATTTAGTGGACTTTTCAGAATTAATCGAACTTGCTAATTGTCCGCAAATGTTAAATCTTTATCTTCATGTACTTACTCTTTATCTGATCCCTTCAAAGTAGTGATCTAACTTAAGCAACTACTGCCAAGACACTAACAAAATAATTTTAGAATAATAATTTATTAAATTAGCACCTGTGCATACAAATACACGTATATTTGTATTTTATTTTGAATATCGCCAATTTTTTTTCCTGCAAAATTGTTCATGTTCAACTAAGGTTAATTCTACTACAGGTTAGAAAGAAAATACGTTTTCTTGTGGGAGAGCTTGGCGCAGGGAAAATATCTGCCACTAGTTTCGCTTCAATCCTAGTGTATCAGATAAATACGAAACCGTAGTAAAATTAATTGTAAATATACTTGGAAATTATATGTCATTTAATTTTATTTTGAAATGAAAAGAAACCGATTTTGCGTTTTAAACTATCAACGTTATGTAACTTAAAATTCAGGAAAGCTCTATGATTGGTCAGTTTGTTGCACTACTTATAACATTGATCTTTCTAATCTGTAGTAGAATTAACCTTAGTTTAACTCAGAGGCCGTGTCCGAAACGACTATTTAGGTTACTAAGTCAACCACGTAACCAGGTTAGTGCAGTAAATATTTGGGGATTGGGAATAAAATGTACTGGTGCAAGTGGCACACTAAATTCCCAGATACCTTTGTAAATTCGACGGCTGCTGTTTACTTACGTTTTATACTCCACTTTTAGGCTGGGAAACATATACCGTACATATCCATTAAAACAGTAATAACGTAAATTAAAAGCCCGTTGTGTTATTTTGTATGTAGTAAACAAGTTTATTTTAATTTAGAAATAAATTTCGTATTTTCTAAATAAATCAACACTAAAAGAAAATAAATGTTATCGTAGAATTCGTAATTTAGGACGTGAAAAATCAGCTAATTAGATTGTATATAATAACCAATAGACAATTTATTCAACAATGAAAAGTAAAAAAATAAATAAACAAAACAACATAGAAATACCAACATGTATATAGCTTCCAACTTTGCCGCACGCAGCGCTGTTTCATAACGTTCCAATCTATCCGCTCTAAATTCTCAAACCCTAAATATGTAAAAGCTTCGTTTCGGACACGGCTAGACACTTATTGGAATTCTACGTTGGTTGGCCAGACTGTCTGCACTACATCTCCACAACAATCTTCGCGCGTATCGCGTGTCTCATTGCTTGCTTTTGGACTCGCAATGAAAGAGGTGTCTAAGGACCATCCAAGAAAATCTACATATGTTTACCTAGTGCCCAAAGAACTTAAGAAAGCCGCAGGCCAATCGCATTTGCCGGTATGATTCCTAAACGGTCAAAATAATCTGAAAGTGTTATCTCCCGGGATGGAACCAGAATCGCCTTGTCACACTGTAACAATGTAGGCCTATGTGACACACTCCGCTGCTGCCTCCTGCCTGTACTGTACTATAAATCAAGAAGCACTGCGGATACCACGCTAGTATATTTAAAAATATTTATGAAGTTGTGTAAAAGTAATTATTTATTTTAATCGTTTACGCACGAAGAGCAACAACAAACATTCTGATTTTATTTAATTACGAAAGCGGAGAATAAATCGACTTATTACAGTAAATTGTCTCTCAAATAATTTCGGACACTTCGATGTTGTGCGTGAATGTAGCATGCTATTCTGTGCTGTGTGTGTGTTACTGTGTTATTTGCGTGCTGTGACCGTTTTATTACGAATGTAGGCTAGGCTTTACCTATCACAACCTAATGTAACACAACCTAACCTATCCCAACCTTACTTAACCTAACCCAATAATACATAACCCAAACTCAGGGGCGTCATTTGGGGCTACAGGGGGGGGGCAAATCCCCCCCCCCCTGGATTTGGAATTTCATGTGTATAAATATATTGTTTGTATTTTTAAAATTAAACAAAGCACAACTTAAGCGCATAAAACTGAAGTTTTATTATTAAAGCATCTAATTTATACATGCTTAATTAATAAAAAAGGTGCAACAAGGTCACTGTCGCCGGAAAACAAAATCTTGCCCCCCCCCCCCCCCTAGAAAAACCTGAAATGACGCCGCTGCCCAAACTGACACTAACCTAACCTCGGTAAGTTACAATTAGTTTCTCTAAGTTGCACTCAGTTTCATAAAGCTGCACTAAACTGCAATACGCTGCACTAAGTTGCACGAAGGTACACTAAGTTGTCCTGGGTTCTGAATTATTTTTGTATTGAGCTTAGATGACCTGTAAATACCCTGATGTGCCCTGAGTTGCCCTGAAAAGCCATTAGTTCTCCTTATTGCACTGAAATGCTCTGAGTTGCCCTGAGTTACCTTATGTTACACTGAATTACCCTGGGTTTAATTAATGTTGTAATGACTTGCCGCAAATCACAATAACTTGACACAACTTGCTATGACTTCCAACGAACTACTTCGATTTCCCACGACTTAGTACGACTAGCCGTGATTTGCCATGGCTTGTTATGACTTAAAATTAATTATTTTGTTTTGCTGTAGTATGACTTAACAAATGTATCCTTTATCTTCTCCAACATTATTTAATCTAACCCAACCTAACATAACATTACACGATCTAACCCCACATAACCTAACCCACCCTAGTCTAACGAAACCTACTAACCTAACCAAACTTCACCCAAACTATCCCAGCATAGCCTAATAAAAACTAACCTAACCCATCCTAACCTAACACAACGTAACAACCCAAACCTAACGTAATCAAACCTAATGTAATAAAACCTAACCTATCACAAGCTGCCATAACTCCACTTAACCTAACCCAGCTAACCTAGCATTACCTATCGTAATCCAACCTTACCTAACCTAAACCAACTCCGCCCAAAATAACCCATCCTAACGGAACCAAATCTAAACTAATAAAATCATAACAACACAGCTTAAACTTACCCATATTAACCTAACCAAACCCAACGTAACCTAACGATTCTCAATCCAACCCAACAAAACTAACATAGCAAAACCGATCGTAACCCAACCAAACTTGTCATAGATAAACCCAACCCGACCTAAAACATTCCAACCTAACCAAACCTTAAATAATCAATTCTAACATAACCCAAACTGACATAGCACAACATAATGTAACACAAATCAACCTAACCAAATTCAGCATAACTTAAGGTAATTCAACTTAACCTAACACAACCCAACCTTATCCAACCTTACCTAACTCAACCTAAACTAACACAACCTAACCTATCCCAACCCTGCCTAACCCAACCTAAGTCAACATAACACAACCCAGCATTATGTAAATCAACCAACCAAAACTTAACATCACTCAACACAACCTAAACGAAACTAACCTATCCCAACTTAACCTAACCCAACGTAACTTTACACTACCTGACATTATCCAACCTAAACTTAAGTAATGTAACCCAACCTAACATAACCTAACCCAACCTAGATTAACACAAACTAATACAAACCATACCTAACCCAACCCAACCTAACCCAACATAACCAACCCAACCTAACTTAACTTAACCTAATCCAACCCAACATAACACAACCCAACCTAACCTAACCCAACCTAATGTAACCCAACCTAACCTAACCCAACCTAACCAAACCCAAACTAACCTAACCCAAACTAACGTAACCCAACCTAACCTAACATAAGCTAACCCAACCTTAACTATTACCCAGTCTAACCTATCCCAACATAACCTAACCCAACCTAACCTAACCCAACCTAACCTAACCCAACCTAACCTAACCCAATCAAACCTAACCTAACCGAACTTAACCTAATCCAACCAAACTAACGTAACCAACCTAACCTAACCCAACCTAATCCAACCCAACCTAACCCAACCCAAACAAACCCAACCTAACCTAATCCAACCAAACCTAACCCAACCTAACCTAACCCAACTTAACCTAACCTAGCCAACCTAATCCAACCCAACCTAACCCAAACTAACCCAACCCAACCTAACCCAACCTAACCCAACCTAACCTAACCCAACCTAACCAACCTAACCTAACCTAACCCAACCTAACATAACATGAACTAACCCAACCTAACCTATTACCAAACCTAACCTAATCCAATCTAACCTATCCCAACCTAACCTAATCAACCTAACCTAACCCAACTTATCGTAACCCAACCTAACCCAACCCAAGTTAACCTAACCAAACCTAAACTAACCTAACCCGAACTAAACCTAACCCAACCAACCTAACCTTACCAACCTAACATAACCCAACCTAATGTAACCCAACCTAACATAATCCAACCTAACCCAACCTAACCTAACCCAACCTAACCCAACTTAACCTAACATAAGCTACCCCAACCTAACCTATTACCCAACCTAACCTAACATAAGCTAACCCAACCTAACCTAACCCAACCATACTAACCAACCTAACATAAATTACCTAACCTAACCATACCCAACCTAACATAACCTTACCCAACCAAACCTGACCCTACCGAACCTAACCTAAACAACCTAACCTAACCAACCTAACCTTACCCAACCTAACCTAACCCAACCTAACCTAACCCAACCTAACCCAACCTAACCTAACCTAACCCAAACCAACCTAACATAATCCGACGTAAGCCAACCCAACCTAACCCATCTCAACCTAATCCAACCTAACCTAACCGAACCTAACCCAACCCAACCTAACCCAACCTAACCCAACCCAACCTAACCTAACCCAACCTAACCCAAACCAACCTGACCTAACCCAACCCAACCTAACCCAACCCAACCCAACCTAACCTAACCCAACCTAACCTAACCCAACCTAACCTAACCCAACCTGACCTAACCCAACCTAACCTAACCCAACCTTCCCCTCAATTTACACTTTGTTGCACTTTGTTTCACTTAGTTACAAGTTGCACTGAGCTGCACTTTGTTGCACTAAGCTGCACTTTGTTGCACTAAGTTGCACTAAGCTGCACTTTGTTGCACTAAGTTGCACTTTGTTGCACTAAGTTGCACTTTGTTGCACTAAGTTGCACTAAGCTGCACTTTGTTGCACTAAGTTGCACTAAACTGCACTTTGTTACACTAAACTGCACTTTGTTGCACTAAGCTGCACTTTGTTGCACTAAGCTGCACTTTGTTGCACTAAGCTGCACTTTGTTGCACTAAGCTGCACTTTGTTGCACTAAGTTGCACTTTGTTGCACTAAGCTGCACATTGTTGCATTAGGCTGCACTTTGTTGCGCTGAGCTGCACTTAGCTGCATTTTGTTGCACTAAGTTGCTCTTAGTGTTCTTGAGTGGTTTTGAATTGTTCAGAGTTGCACTGCATGACTCTGAGTTGCAACGAGTTGCGCTGAGTCGCCCTTAGTTGGTCTGATGTCCCTAAGTTTTCCCGTGTTTCCTTGTGTTATCCTGATTTAGTCTATTTTACTCTGATTTACCCTGGGTCACTGTGTGTATTTCTTGAGTTGATATGATTTGCCATAAATCACTATAGTGACTTACCACGACTTGCCATGACTGCCATCAAATTACTACAGCTCTCCACGAGTTGTGACTTTACATTACTTTCTGTGGCTTTTTATGAATTCCCGTGTCCTCTTATGACTATCAATTACTTGTGACTTAAAAAATACTTGTTTTGTCTTACTATGCATAATCATGACTTGCAGTAATTTTTTATATTCTATGGCTTTTCGATTAGCCATGACATGCTATGGCTTTCAATGACTGGTGTGAACTTGCCATGACTTTTTATAATTTATAAGTTTTATAATATTTTACGACTTTTTTCATAATATTACTTGCTATGATTTGCAAAGAAGTGTTATAAATTGATTGGACTTTTTGTGACTTACTATGGCTTGCCATTACCTTTTATGATATTGCACGACTTTTTATATTATGCCTTGGCTGATTTGTCAAGGCTTACCATTATGTACCACTTGACTTTTCAGTACTCTCCTCGGTTTTCTACGACTCACCATAAACTTAAGTAACTTGCTGTGGCTTGATGTGACTTGGCATGACTTATAATGAATTGCCATTACTTGTAATGAATTGCCGCGACTTGTAATAACTCGCAATGCCTTGAACTAGCCTGCACTAACTTCAGACATCCTGCACTTACACACATAACCTATTCTAACCTAATATTTACACACACAAAATTACCTTACACGATCTACTGTAGTGTAATTTAACCTTACAATTAAGTAACGTTATAATAATCTATCGCAAATAAAATATCCAATCAAAATTTAACCTTCTCTAACCATAACTTAACATACTAAAACCTAACCTACCCTAACATAACCTTCATCAACTTAACGTAGCATACATAACCTATTCTAATCAATCTAAACATAAACAAACCACTTTCATTATATACGTCACCCGTAGTGTTATTTTGTATGTAGTAAATAATTTTTTTAAATTTAGAAATAAATTTCGTATTTTATAAATAAATCAACCATATAACCCATGTTTCTGATTGTCAGGTAGGTAAAAACTGCAAATGTCCTGGTAGTTGTTCAGAGGATAATAGTTTAAAAATTAATTACTAATTACTTTTAGTTTTGACAGCCATTCACCGACATTGCTTGGCAGTAGAAACACAGGGAGTTTACGATAAGTAACCTGCCATTGATAACTCTGTTTGCTCAGTAACGTGGTTTGATTCGTTTAATCAGTGAAGGTTAGCCGTGTTGTTATTTACGCATTTAAGCAATTCAGGGTTATAAGATGACAAAAACTTAAAGTCTATATAATGTGATAAATTAGTGAAATATTTTACTAAATGTGGCAATAACAGACTAGTTGTTGTAGTACGTTCTTTTATGCCTCAATATAGACTGTAGAGTTGACATAAATACTCCAGTACTGCTACTGCACTACGGCAATACATTTGTATTCACTGATAAAATAAAGACGTGCCTTACGTTTCCTATTCACAATTACACATGATTAATTTCCTCATTCTTTCTTCGATATTTTTAACGACACATGTTTAAGTTCCCTCCACTCTACTGTAGTTTTCGATCATGTCTATTGCTTACTTTTTTTTGCGCGCCATTTGGCGTTTATCGTCTGCTAACACCAGCTTACCCAACTTTCACGAAGGGTTAGCTCGAAGTTGATGGAGTTGTCGATCGAGTTAGCTCGGTTCTCGTTTTGGACTTCGTTTGGATCATTTTTTAAACGGCCAGATATAAAATTGGTTTGCTTCTATGCTCACAGCCTTAGTTTTGAGACCATAATTTTGGTATTTTACTAAATATTTCTGATATGTCTTATCGGCATATTTTTGAAAAAAAAAAAAAAAACTCAAAAACTGTGTTCAGAATTTTTGTAAAAACAACGACGCAATTCTTTTGTATTGATTATATGTTGCTCTTAGATATTTATTTTCTATATCACTGCAAAGATTCCAGGCGTGGTCTTACAACTTTTTTGTCATGGTTTTGTGACTTCGCATTAAACGAAATGTGGTAAAATCACGAAACCAACTGAAAAAATAGTATTTTGTATACTTTTTTAACCAATTATAAACATTTAAAAATTACATCCTGGTGAATGCAAATCGCTCACGAGAAGTACGTTGTAACCAATATTTATGTTAAAATGAATAAAACTTTGGCAATCACTGTATCTGTCCTCCAGAATGTTTTGAGATAAGTTTGTTGCTTGTAAAAACAGATCACATCATTGCACACATGTGAATTAAATAATGAGTAGAAAAACATAGCAACTGGAAGAAATTTACGTGTTTGACTATATCAGTTGCGTTTTATTTATTACAACGTTGTTCTTGAGAATAATGCAATTAGGGCCGCAAATTTTTCATTTAAAAACTTTTGCTCCAGTTTACTACAACACTACGCGTCTATAATTTGTCAGTAGAACCCCAAATAGCGTGAAAGTTTTAAAAAAAGTCACTAGCTATGAAGCAGAATTGCTTATGTGTAGGTGAGGCACTGAAACAAACTGCGACAAAATTATTTTCCAAAAAAGTTCGTGGCACTAGCGGT
>PNEQ01109092.1:12408-41700 GCA_003012365.1 Medauroidea extradentata
GGGGTTTTTTTTTTTTTTTTTTTTTTTTCTCGCGAAAATTATTTTGCCCCAGTTTGTTTCAGTGTCTTACGTGCACATCTACAGTTCAGCTTCATGGTTATTGGCAGCGTGTCTATGTGAAGAGCCGTATATCATTTGACTGAGCCAATTACAACAACGTTCCTGCAACACCACACGTCTGTGATTTGCCGGTAGAATCCCAAGGTTCGTGACAGTTAAAATATCCAATCACTGACCACCAAGCAAGGCACGGAAACAAAGTGAGGTATAATTCTTTTCGCGAAAAACAAGGGTCTCTATATATCACCCAGTCGTACATGTATAGGCTGTTCACTATAAACTAAGCACTCAGCAGAACTTGTGATTAATTAAAAATATATTTTATTTAGCCAATAGACGTTGACTTTTGAGAGTGTAGAAAAGTTTGCATTGGTTTTTAGTTACCTGGAAGTTTTCATATAAAAAATAGTAAAGATGGCTGCGAAACGGCTAAAAAAGAACTTTACGGAATGCTCACTTTATCCTGTACGGCCTATAGAAAGAAACTGCCTACAGTGTTTTCAAGGCTATGTTGGCACGAACATTTTTCGCGATATATCATCATCTCTAGTAATCGTTTACGCCAGTGTTTTCTCCAGATCTGTACATCTTCTTGCTCTTCGTATCATTGGACTGTTTTGTGGCATGATATAGTTGTTTACAGACGAATCACAAACGTCCAGTAGTAGTGCACCAGAATTATCATTGGCGCAGTCAAATAGGGTCTCACCAATTAGGAAAGAAAAGCGTCAGAAATGAATAAATTTCATTGAAGCCTAGGAAACAGGCAAAATGTACTGTAGAAGGTTAAAAATAGGTTATGATAATTTAGATGCCTTTCTATAAGCGGCGACGGGCTGCGAGCTACACATCTGTCTCTCTCTCTCTCTCTCGTGCCGTTGACCGGGCCGGGCCGACCATTGAACCTGCTGCTGCTGCTGCTGTATGCAGCTAGTCATTCTCTTTTGCAACGTTCCTCGCCTTGCCACAGTTCCCCCAATAAAAACCCGCCTGGCAGCGCCGCCCGCCGCCGCTCCGGTACGCTCACCTCGCTCTACTCCTCTACAGCCACACCACACTGCTCTCCCCCCTTATTATCACCGTGCAACCGCTTCGGCTGTTTCCGCCTCTTCACTCGGCTACGTTCGGACCGACCAGAGACTGCGCATGCGCGCGGAGTAGCAGTGCCACATATTACGTGGTATTTTAGTTTCCTAACCTAACAAAATCGCCCGACGTTTCAGTGAACCGAATTTTTTCGTGTTTTAGACTAACCTAAACTAACATAAACCCAACTAACCCACAGAGAACAGGGAAAGGATGGGGAGAAGTCTGTGCAGAACAATGGTACGAGACTCCATGATTGCGACGTGTAAATACTGAGACAAAAGTCAATGAGTCTAGTGTCATGGTGCCAGGGGTTGGCCATGCCTGTAGAACGTATGGGCATGCATACATGAAGCCTCCTTTCTAGTTGTCACATCATGGTGACGACCTGTTCATTAATATATCGTTATAAGTTCGTAATCAAGCCCCTGTTTCAAGCAAATAAGTAGTTATTCTATGTTATTAGTACGTAGCTTGTTTGCAATAATATCTGGTATGTTTTAATTATTCAAAAGTTAACATACAAATGTTAATAACCTCAAAAGCCATTAATGTGACATCCAACTAGCGGCTTCAAATACGTCACAAGACGCCATCTCCCGACTATTTTTACCACAATGAATAATGCAATCACCTGAGCCCATGTTTTGTTTGGTGCTGGAAGAAGCAATACTTCGCTCTGATTGGCTATCAACGAGCCGTACTGGCATGGAACAAAAGAGAAGCTTCTAAACTGTGGTCAGACAGTTTTTCTGTGTTGGTGTTAACCGTGGAGGAGAGGGTTCTCCTGTTTTTCCGCGCCCTTGCATGTTGACGCTGCTCTGTGCAATGGAACACGTGTTCACGAATGGGTGTTCTGAAAATGTGCGGGAAAGTTATACCTACTTAGGCTACTTTTACTTTGGTTCAAGTGATAACCCAGCTAGGCGATGCGTATCTGGATAATGAGCTCGATGAGTGAGTGAGAAATTTTGGTCAGCACTTAACATCAAAATGATGAGGGGTCACATGATGTGAGTATGGAGCAGCACCGGAATTAAGGGGCGGGCGAAACGGGAGATCCTCGTGAAAACCCACCGACCAGCGGCATCGTCCGACACGATTCCCTCTTGAGAAAATTCGGGGACCGACCCCGCCGGGAATGTAACCCAGATTGCCTTAGTGGGAGGCGAGAGGTCTGACCACTCAGCCACCTCAATGTTACCTTTATTGTGAAGCGGCATGTGGCCTGCTCTTTCTGCTAGGCCTCCGTGCAAGCCAACACATGGCAGAAACGCCGTTATTATACTCCATTTCATATAAGTGTGGATACATTTGACAGCAACTTATGGGCAATTATTTTTTAATGTGTTGTTATTTGTGTTACTACTCAAGATAAACTTTGCAGTACAAATGCTGAAATGGACATCTCAGGTTCATTTTAGAGCTAAAACTGTCTTGCATTATGCAACAGATCACAAAATACTGAAAATTATTGCCCATAAGTTGGTGTCAAATTTATCGCAGCTTATATGAAACAGAGTATACGTAGGTTTGTTATCGCTAGCTGTTTGGTGCCACGTGTAGTCGCCTGCAGAACAAGAAGTCACGTTCGCGTGGAATCTCCGCTTTTACTAGTTCCACTTAGTTGTTTTTGTCTTCGTCGTGCTCACTTACCGTGGAGGTGCCGGCCTGCGGTCGTCTTGTAGTGGTCCGCCATGATTGGCTGCAGTGGCTGGGCGGGGCCACATCAGCGCGCAGGGTCGCCGCGTTTGTTAACGCTAGTTGTTAAGGTTGGTTCACTATTTACAGAACATGTGTAGGTAGAGCCACGATTTTGTCACGAAAAGATTTTTGCAACATTTTGTTTCAGTGTCTCGCGTGCACATCAACAGCTTTGCTTCACGGCTATTGGCAGCGTGTCTTTGCTCAGACACGTCCCTCATTCGACTGCACCAATAGCAGTGAGGCTATTGTGACGCAATACGTATGTGATTTGTCAGTAGAACCTCGAGACGTGTGGCAGTTAAACCGTCCAATCACTGACCATGAAACACAGTTGCGGATGTGAACATAAGGCATTGAAACCAAATGGTACAAAAATCTTTTCGCCATACAATCGTGGCTCTATGTATAGATCGTTCGGGATAAAGTGAGCACTAAAAATTTTACCTTAGAAAAATATCACTATCCGTTGCTGCTTACAATTCTACATTAACTCTAGTTGCCTTACTGCTTGTATGGTTGGCAGCGAAATAACGCAATATAGTTCCGTGTGTTTTCGTATTTAAATACAACAATACTGAAACAAATTCAACCGAAATCGACATACTTGTATATTATATAATTAATAAACTTTTATTTTATCAAATTGTATCGGTTCCTGCCGACTGCACAATTTGACTCACATGCGGAAAAATAAAGTGACGTGTCCAGAGAGGTTAGATATTTCCCGTCATTAGCCGTTACGCGCGGAAAGATACGAGTTGGCTGAAAGTAGAACTTTAGCAGGGCTTTTTTGAATGCTCAGTTTATCGCGAACCGCGTGTAACATAACTAGAGCCAGTGATTTTTGGTGAAAATAATTTTGTAAGAGCTTGTTTCAGTGTCTTACGTGCACACCTGCAACTCTGGTCCGTGGTTATTTGCAGAATATAATAGGACAGAGGCGTGGCTCATTTGACTGCACCAACCAGAACAATGTTACCTCGACAACACACGTCCGTGATACGCTGGTAGGACCTCGAGACATCGAAAGTTAAAAAACTTCGAATCGCTGGCCATGGAGCAGACAAACAGGTGTTCACATAAGGCATTGAAACAAATTGTTGCAGAATTCTTTCACCAAAAATCACTGGCTCTAAACATAACAGTAATAACTATGCATGACCAGACGCCTTGGGCAAAATTGATTTACTATTGCACTCTTACTGTAATGTTTAGCCAGTGGCATTTTTTCGTCGAAACTGAAATATTCGTTGCTGTATAGAAGACAACCAAAGGCCACCGAAACACTTTTGAAGTGGAGTCTCATTTAAGAGTTAGCAAGAAATATTGAAACATATTCCCAATAAACTGTGCAGTGTAAAACATTATCTACAATATAGAAAATAGTTTCTATCTTTAAAATGTCTTATTCTAGCTTTGTATTTGTGAAGGTTAAATCGACGTGGCGGACATTCACAATCTTTGCTGTGATTGGTTGATGCCCTGTGAGTACGCACAAGAAATGAAATATTGCCATTACCTGTTTCAGCATCTCTATGCATGCACACGACCACTTTTAGGCAGTTGTGAACATAGATGTTAGACGGGTCCAGTTAGAGCATGTCGCCGGGAATTGTAACCAAACAAACGCTTGACGTGGTTGGTACCAATATGGCCGACTAATTAAATAATTGAGGAAATTTTAGTTAGGAGGTGTGTAAACAGGTCTAAAATATAGAGTTTTCAACCTAAAACATTAATTAAAGAGCATAATACATTAATTTACCATAAAAAAAATACCAGTCTGATGTGAACTTTTGAGGTTAAAGCAGTATGGCGGCTGACAAGTTTGGTATGTACCTCTCCCCCCTCTTGGCTTCACTCCCCTCGCCTTCATTCAGACCTTATGCTACCTCCGTGGTTGTGAATCAGTAGGTAAGTATACATAGTGGTTAGTTATTTTGCGAACTACTTATGTTCTGTGCTCACTGTTATGTTATCAGCTGTGAACCCACCTTTGAGAGTTATTTGGACTTTAGCTTTTTTTGAGGCACGGAAACGGGGAAGGCGATAAGTCGACTCTAACACGCCCGTCAAACACCTCATCGCCTCTAGGCGCGGAGAACTAAACTAGCGTGCAGTGCTTTAGTTGAAAGTAATTTTCAATGAGACTTCAAGCGACGGGATCGTTCCTTGGATTTTCAAATGTGGCAATAGTGCCGGACGATGCCTCTGGTCGGCGGGTTTTCTCGGGGATCTCCCGTTTCTCCTGCCCCCTCATTCCGGTGCTGCTCCATACTTACCAGCGTCAAAGACCTCGATGTTAAGTGCTGACCAAATATCTTCACTTCGCTTGTGGAAAGTATGTGTTAAATGCAAGTTTGTATCATTGTGTTTTACGATTACGACTGGTATTTTCCCAGACACAGCAATATGACAAAGCCATTCTTACAGCTTTTGGATAGCTGGCAATCATGCTTTCGATAATTGACGGTATTTTTAAAACGATGGTGACATATTTTGAAGCGTGTCTTCTTTTCGTAGATAAACGCATTAGAAACACTTTTAATAGTTAGATGTGAGAAACATTTTTCGTACCACGCTACCAAATACAATATAAACCAAATTCGTGATAAACCTTCATAAAAGAATTCTCCTACTCTGGATGATTTTATTACCGATATCAAACCCACAACCTTAGTTGAACAGTCGAATGAATCGTGGAATAGTGCAGGTTCTTTGCCAGTGTCCAGAGATGATGGCTTATCGCGGGAAAACTTGACTGTTTGCTGGCTTTCAACGTACGTTCGTATTATCAAAAGATTACTGACTTACTTTTGTACGTGGAGCTGTTACCCTATTTGACTAAGCCAATAGGAATCCCGCTATTGTAATATTTTGTGCCTGTTGTTGGTCTGCAAACAGCTACGTTGTCTCAGACGTATATCATCCAATCATACATGTAGCAAGAAACTACAGTGTTTTCAAGGCTATGTCGGCACAAAACATTTATGCACTATATAGAGCCCGGAAAAATGCGGGTGTTCACTGAGTTGTAGGCTAGCCTCCAAGAATATATATGAAATAGTGCAGACAGCAGTTGTTTATTAGCTGCTCGCTGACAGTGAAATGGACCTGTATTCAGAGACAGTTTTATTATTGGCTCAGCTCATAGCCGTCTTTAGTAGAAAGCCGCGGCCTTAGATCTGGCAACCCTGCAAGGAAGGGTCATTTTAACACTTCTTTTAGCTCTCCAACGGCTGTGGCTTCCCCTGATTCGCCGATACGTATGACACAGTAACGAATCAGGGAAAGCCACAGCCGTTGGAGAGCTAAAATAAGTGTTAAAATGACCCTTCCTTGCAGGGTTGCCAGATCTAAGGCCGCAGTCTTTTACTAAAGACGGCTATGCTCTGCTACTTCCAGGAAGTGTCGAGTAAGTTAAAGGCCAATTGTGATCGTGATGCAGGCCTATAGTTGCAGGAACTATAGCTTGCGCCTGAAAGAAAACGCGAATTTTTGATATACCATCATCCCTAGCAATGTTCAACGTGACTACCATGAGCAACCCGAACCATATATAACTCGTCCTGTATTGTTGTCAGCATGTCCGGTGTTACGGTTTGACAGTCGTGACTGACACAGTTAACAAACTGAAGAACACAGAACTTTTTCGCTTGTTCCGTCGACATCGTGGTGCGGACAGACACACACCACACGCTCGTAGGGCGACGGCGGAAGCTCCCAGTGTCATACAGAACGTCGTTGTTCCACTGGTCAACCAAGATTGTGGGTAGTTTGGTTTTGGTATTATAGACATCCAAAGTTGGGCCAGTCTTCTCTGAGCATCCCATATTTGTGTATGCTATTTAATACCGTACATACTGTATATTTTATGTTTACTGTTAAGTTCTTCGTGGGACACGGAAATACAAATATATGATGCTGTAGTTGCTTTTGTTAAAATATTTACCGAAAGTATAACGTATGAAGACGTGTTTATGGATGCCCAGAATTGCTTGCAGGCATTTAGACATATCCTTGTGTGCGATAAAACCTTGAAACGGGGTGACTTAATGAACGTAGCCGGTTACATTTTGTAAATACTTCATGTGCTGTGTTTCCTACGTTGTGTTAAGCCCGATTCACACTATCCTTAATTCTCTACTCAATTACTTTCTTAATCGCGTTCATAAACTTCGATAAAGAGTTTATACCAGAATTATGTAGATAAACTTGTGTGTTGTGTACACATTAGCACTGTTTACTAACACGTTTCGTTACATAAAGAAGAAAAATATATTTGTGATGTAGGTTGTTATTTTCCATAAATTATAACTGTAAAAATCCCGAAAATTATTTCACATTGCAAGACATACCTGTAATTGCCAAATAAGTACAATATCTTATATTATTCAGGTTTTGAAAACTCCGATGGTTGTGTGTTCAGTAGAAAACAAGAATTTTATTTATGTTCACAGCATATTGGTAACCCTACTAGTATGAACTTTGAAAGAACTGTGCAATGGGAGAACATGACTGGATTTAGTTGCTTGGGCATACTTCATTGCGAAATAAATAAATGTCAAAGAAAACTAAAAATATAGAAAAACATAAATAAGCAGAGTATGCTTTACTCAACAGGATACATACACAATATACAGTTCGAAAAAAAAAAATTAATCTGGTTTCTTTTTTTATAATTTTTATTTTCATTTAGTATCTATTTGTTCCTTGTTTTATTTTACCCGATTCCATTTGTTGGAACTGTTTGTTGTGTATGTATCCTGTTGACTAAAGCATACTCTGCTTATTTGTTTGTATGTATGTTTTTCTATTATCTTTAGTTTTCTTTGGCAGTCATTTATTTCGCAATGGAGTATATCCGAGCAACTAAATCCAGTCAACCCTACTGGTGTACTTCGCATGCGCGGTGGCTGAAACCGTGCACTGTTCATGCGTGTGAACGTACACTACGATGAAAAATGTGACGGGCTCTATCCGTGAAATTAAGTACGGAATTCTGTCCGGAACCAGCGTCGTTGCGGTACACAATACCGCAGTGCTACTAGCACTGAATTAAGTACGGAATTATATACGGAATTATGTATAGTGTGTGTCGGGCTTTAACGTTAATTCTACTGCAGGTTAGAAAGAAAGGTTTTTTTTTATAGCAGAGTTTGGCACAGGGAAATATTCTGCCGCTAGTTTCGCTGCAATCGCTGAAAGATCTAATAAAACGCGTTACCACAGTAAAATTAAATTTAACTAGGCTTGGGAAAGAGAGATGAGTAATTTAATGTAATTTTAAAATAAAAACCAAAATCATTTTTTTTTAACTGTCAACTTCACGTAACTTAAAATGCACGAAAGCTCTGATTGGCCAGTTCAAACCTCTTGCCGTTACCAGCGCTCAAGCGGCAGAAATTGTCCCTTGTGCCAACCTTTTAACACGAATCTTTTCAGCGTGTATAAATAACCTTAGTTGTGTGTCACATGTCATACGCGTGCCTGCACCGTTATAGTTTGTTAACTTCCCCGGTGTTGTCACTTAGCATGAGCACGTAACTGCTGTGTGTCGTTAACCTGCCCTGTATAGCGTCAACGTTGCTTCATAGTCCCAACATACCGACACGCTGCATTTGCACTCTGGTTTGCATAACTTAATTATATTTCGACAGTTATTACCATCTGCGTTGTTTAAGGATGAACTGCCAACTCGAACTTATTAGAATAAAATTTGTACGATTTTCTTCATTAAAATTCTGGCTCCGTGAAATCACATCGTAAGACTCGGCAGTTTATTTAAAGTTGGTACTGATGTAGAAACATCAGGAGTATAATGTCAGTTACTTTGAATGGTTTGAGATAACGTAGAACACAATAGCTTAATAACATCAAACATTATATCAATAGATGCGTCATTTTCTAACGAAGTTAAATTTTCAGAAATGAAACTAAAACAAGAATTATGATAAACAGTATTTAACTCCAATATGGCGACACTACTCCCCCCTCCCCTCTTAATGTCAGTCACAATACAATACAAAATTCAAGTTACTGCGCATTTTGTGGTATTAACGCCATCGTAGATTCTGTTTAAAAAAATAACTTTTGAAACCTGATATGTCCACCTTATCAAAATTTACAGGGAATAAACTGATATGTTGAGATACTAACTAAAATTAAATATTGCAAGTTTATTATTGCACGCGATTTTAGCTGTCAAATTGTGGTTATGACTACGACGGTAAGTATTACATTTCGTTCGTTGTTAATGAAAAAGTGGCCCTCATTGGCGTACCGATCATCACATAGTAGGGACGGCGAAAGCCACTTTCTCCTGAGATCTCTTAGTAAACAGTAAGGTCAGAGATATTTTAGACAGGGCTAATAGTTTTCTAGGGATGGCTTAGCCCCCCCTAGCCCCCCACCCCATGGTGTCCCTGTTTAATTCTGAGTGAATATTTCGAACATGTCAGGCTTCAA
This sequence comes from Medauroidea extradentata, assembly GCA_003012365.1. NCBI lineage: Eukaryota > Metazoa > Arthropoda > Insecta > Phasmatodea > Phasmatidae > Medauroidea > Medauroidea extradentata. The sequence goes on from PNEQ01109092.1 coordinate 21,730, forward strand.
AGGTAGTATACTTATCAGAGGCGGTATTTTGTAGTTCTACGCCTTCCTTTTGGGATAGCAATAGTCGTGCTGCTGTTCTAAATACATAATTACCGTTGCGTGGACATGTCTGATTTTGACATCGTAAATATTTATTTGCTATTACTGTTGTTACAGATATAATTGCAGTTAGATGGTAAGATAACTGGGCTTTATGTCTTGTTGATAGTGAGGTGATTAGAGACGGTGTCACAACTTGCTACAATGATACGAGTTGTGAGAGGAGTCGGCCATAGCCGTTGTTAAGGCTCTTTCATTTATTTCAAACAATTGCAAATTATTCGAATATTTTCTAACCAAATATTTTGAAACAATTTGAGACTGTGTACAGTCATATGATACACAATTTTGCCAGAGCGTTTTTTATAGTAATGTACCATTTGCTAGCAAGAAATTATTTTGCTTCATTTTGGCTTATTTTGACAGCAAAATGTGTGATATTTCAGGGGCAAAAATCTAAAAATCCGTTTGATAACAGAAAAACAGAAAAAAAAAAAAAAAACAGAAAAATTCAGATACAAAACGATGTTACATAAGTGTTAAAATGTAAGAAAGAAATATTGATATATGTATTAATTTACGTTAAAACAAAATGTCTTCTAAACAACTGCAAAACTAAAGAGCGAGGCTTTAAGGAGGCCGCCTACCCCACACTTCAAACGCGTTGCAGTGTGTTCGTAAACAGGTTTTTTCTACGAAAATATTCCACGTGTGTTTATTGTACCAACGTACGAAAAGAAAACAATCTTCAGACGAGGGAACCTCATTGTTAAGACACCACGCTCACTGAAAACATTGTTTCCAAGCCTCCAACAGGGCTAAAAACGGCCTTTTCATACTTCCGTACTTCAAAATGTACTAACAGGGTGTGTGTGAAACTCAAGTTGCGACCTGCACTGAACTTAGTTGCAGACTTTCCACCAATACAATTATATGGTCACTGCTTAGTGTCCCATAGTAAAAACCGTTCAGCGGGAAGCTTGCATGCTAGTTCAGTGCCAGGCTCGTTGAGGCGAAGCGGCATATGATGCGCGCTTCAAGGTCGACCTTACTGCTCCGTCACTTTGGAGCCTCTCTCACCTGCAGCGATGTCGGGAAACCATGTTAAACAGAAATCAGGATGGCTGGAACCGGGGATTGAACCCGGGTCCTCCCGAATGCGAGTGCAACGTGTTAACGTTGCGCCACCTCGCTCAGTAACTGCAGTTAGCATATTCTTGTTACTTACTTAACTGTTACTGCATCTGTATCAACCATATGCGTTATAAAAGAACTAAACTGTTACGCTGATTTTTTGTTACAGGACCAAATTGAACGCTGACATTTGCAGGCGAAGATAGGGAATTGTGTACTTTATCAGGAGGGGGGGGGGTAACAATTAAAAAAAAAGGCTTGGTATACATTGTAAAAATAGTTAGTAAATTTGCCACAGGTGCGTATAGGTCCGCTAAGAAAGTGTGTATGGTATAATAGTTTCCCAGGCATTCATGGCAGCACTCCTAAATGTTTTTTATAAAACAGTCAGGCCTTCTCAATAGGCGGCCCGTGGGCCAGATGGGGCTCGCAGAGAGATTTCTACTGGCCCGCCATCAAAATGTCAGAAATCAGCGAAAATGTTTTCTTATAATAATTTAAAGGCTTTTTCCTAATAGTTATAGTTAGGTCAATGTAATCTCTGCGTATGACAATGATTTATGTTAGACTAACATTAAGTTCAATTAAATGATTCCGTACAATGCCTATAATTATTGACGGCTTTTTTTTTTCTTTTGGCCCCCGAGTGTTTTTGGTAGTTATAAAATTGTAGCAAGTTCCCCGAAGGTACATTTAATTGAGAAGTCCTATATTGGAGTTACCAGACTTGTGTAAAATGACAAGTGTAAAAGTTTGCATATTTACAAGGGGAACGTATTTTAACTGTCCATGCTGCGTTTACGTTAATTACTTCCTAAACATTTTAGGAAGTATTTTTACAGTGTAGGACACTGCATGTTACGGGCTGCAATATGGCGGCGTTCAATTTGGTAACACATAAACCGTCATCATTGGTCTTGCACCGCTTGGTAACCGCAGTAACGGCGATCAAACTAAGATTTATGATGTCTAAATTTCTACCAATATGAATTTTATTTGGCAGTTAAGTTAAAGTTTCACAAATTTACCCAAAATAAAAGTTATGCCACAAAATACGAAAAATTCAAGATGGCGAATATATCTCCCTCTTAAACGAAATCTGCTTGGCGTAGTCAAATAATTTGTACATTGCAACATAAATATTTTCTCCAATCAAACAAAATTACCTTGTGTCTTTTATTTTGTTGCCGAAGTATAGTAATTGGTCAGCACAAAAAAAACTGTTTTATTGTGTACCAATTTTTGTGTCGAGCCATACAAATATACTTAGTAACATCGAGACTCGAACCCGGGACCTCTCGTATTGGCGACAGCTCATCAGTATCCTCGACCAAGATTGGACGTAATGAGTGTATATAGCTCCTAAAACGCATAACATTTACACAGTGGTATATTTAAAAACGTTACTTCTTTATGTTCGCTGTTTGCAGAAATAATTTTATCGGCAATTGTTTGTATTTTAATTAAGCATAATTAAATTCTCTTACAAAAAGGGTAAACCTATCCTACTACGTGATTTTAAGGCTTCGAACTTCAGTACCAGAAATATGTTTGACATTTTAATTGTGAATTTATGAATTTATATTTGATAGGTTGGTCACTTATTTTCGAAATTACACATGTCTGCTCTCTATTGGTAAGGACAGGAAAATTTCACAACTTCATTGACCCGCATGCTAGACTCGATTGTCCTATGCATACTCAAGCCCCGTCTATTCTGCTGTTCCACTGAGTAGCAGCTAGTGGACAAATGGCCGGGACTCGAGTATGCATAGTTCCGCCACGTGCCGGTTGTACAGTTACATGTAACCTAACATGAGGAGCTACAGAAGTGTAGTTTGCCCTTGTGCTACACCGCAAGGGCGTGCAGCACATTTCTTTATTTATTAGTATGTTTCAAAGAGCAAATTGCAGGAACTTTATAATGATATAAGTTTTGGAGAGGTGGGATGCGGAAGGAATGGGGAATTCGATTGGTAACATGGCTCTATGGGTAAGGTAGGTTGCATATGTTGGTACTGTTGTGTACACAAAACAATAAGTAAGAAATATTTACAAACATATGACCATGACCACATTACGTGGGACTTCACAAATCATTTACTCAAATTATTACACGGACTAACCAAATGAAGCTTCTGGACAAATGGAGAGCACGGGACGTCGTACACATGTAAACAACAGACGTTGGCAACCCTGACTGCGCACAGCATCCACACGGTTGCACTTCTTCAAATGACAGAGTCATTTGTGTAATTGGGCAGCAAGCGTCGAGCTTAGTGGAAAATAATCTTTTTGCAGCGCCTTGTTGTCTGGTAACCATTTCCACGCGAGAGTAGTGCTGATTGCAGAACTAGCAGGCGTTGAAACTGTATTCAACGTCTCGGGACCGTACCAAATACACTATACGCCAACACTGCTTGTGCAACTCTGCGAGAACAATAATGTTTCTCCGCGTCGAGCCAACAGATAACAGCTCATTTCGCTGCCAACATAACAATGTGTTGGTCAACTGTCTTTTCTCGACATGGAACTACTTTTCATTGCCACAACCGAAAAATAATATTACTAAAACAAAACCAGTAGTATGCGTATTCTCTGCCGCGACGTTGATGTGTGGGTTCTTGGAATAGTCGGTCATGCTCTATCGTGGCTTTGGTGTATGACTGCCGAAGCTTTGTTGAATCTAGAATGTCATATACATATTTTATTAAATATTCTGTTCTATATTTGTATTGTGTTATGGCAGGGGTGTGTATAGTTACAAATGGTGGCCTTTACCATAATTTCTATGAAGAAATAATATGCTAAATTTTCCAATGTCATCTCTCTACTGTAGACCAATATGCAGATCCTAAAGCTCGCATATGTTGACGTACTTAGTGTAAGTTTTAACATAAAGTGCTGGCAGATGATATATAAAGCTAGTGATTTTTGGTGAAAGAATTTTGTACCAACTTGGGTTCCGTGCGTTATGTGCACACATGCAGCTCTGCTTCCTGGTCAGCGATTGGATGTTCTTCTCGTGTCGAGGTCCAACACGACAATCACAGACGTTTGGTGTCGCAGTTACCTTGTTCTGGTTGGCTCAGTCAAATGAGAGAGTCTCTACTAATACAGTCTGCCAATAACAATGAAGCATGGCAGCTGATGTGCACGTGAGACTAACACAAATTGTTACAAAATTATTTTCACCAAATCAGTTAAACCAGTATTTCTCGTATTCGTAAACCAAGAAATTAACTTTAGCCATTGTGTGTATTTTCTATGAGATATTTCAACATGGAACCATATTTTCTTCTGTTTGGAGGATTTGTTTCCGATTTGCCAGCCAGTTTTATTTCTGAGTGTTTCTCCAGCTTTAGTTCAAATACATGACTGCGCGACTGCGCATTTTTTATAAACCCATCCCGTGCCAAGGGCCGAAAGATTCGCTTTTACTGCTTGTGCTTGAAATTCCAGAGTCCACATATCGTCTCCAAGTTGTACAGTCTGGCAGGTGATTAGACGATACGAACTGCACCTAGTGAGTATGACAAAGATAAAACACATTAGTATAAAATACTCTTTAATGACCTTGAATGTTTCCTGCAGTAGGACAGAATGACAAACTGAATATACGCCATTGCGATATATGTCGTCCTAGAAGTGTTAGAATAAGACTAAGCAAATCAAGCAACGAAAACGAAAAAAAGATAAAACAATCCTAGTTGGTTATTGTCAACACATCCATAAACCAAAACAGCACCACATGAAAGATCCCATAAGGAATTAGTCAACAACAAATAAAGGAAAAAAATAATAAACAATAAAAAATAAAAGTCGAAATACAAAATAATGTGTAAAACTCAGGACATCAGAATTAAGACAGCACAGACAATACTGGGACGAGTACAATACTGGACACAACTTGTCAACTAAGGGACTAGCTAGCGAGTTCTTGCTATATAGAGTGTTCCAGAGGGAAAAAATTAGAATTTATAATTTTTGTATGAAACAGTGTTAGATTTGTAGACGTTATTTAGACGTACATAATTCTCTTACAAAAAAAATTAGCTCGGTCAGTTTTCCCATACTGGCATTTCAAAGTCAAAATGTACATGTTTTTAGTTCATACACCTTCTGGAAACCAATCAAGATAATGCTACGAAATAATTCACAGTAAAACTCCATGTCACTGAGTAGGGATTTACGTATATAGATAGCCAATTTAAAAATTTTTGTATTTAAAACAAATTTCTTAAAGTAGCATAAAAGTTCTCAAATTTCAGACATTTTGAAAAATACAAAACATTATTTGAATAGGTTTTTATATACGTAAAGCTCTAATCTATGTACTTTCACTGAGAATTATTTCCTTTCATTATGTTTGTAGGTTTTTGGGAGGTGTATGAACTAATAACATTTAAATTTTGACTTTGAAATGCCACTATGGGAAAACTGACTAAGCTAATTTTTTTTGTAAGAGGATTATGAACCCCTAGGTAACGTCCACAAAACACACTGCTTCATATAAATATAAAATTACGATTTTTACCCCTGAAATATCACATATGTTGTCAAAATAAGCCGAAATGAAGCAAAATTATTTTTGCTAACAAACGGTACATTGTTTTAAAAAACGTTCTCGCGAAATTGTGTATCGTATGACTGTACACAGTCTCAAATTTTTCCCAAGAACTTGGTTTAAAAATATTCGAGTTATTTGCAATTGTTTGAAATAAATGAAAGATCACGGTCTTAAAGGGAACTTGGACTGGCAATATTTTTTAAAGCAATATCGTTTGTTATTACGGTCGTACATACATACATGCGCGAAATTGCTGGATAATCTGTAGCCAGTTGTATACATACAAACCTTCAATAGCGTTGATGTTGGCTTGAGAAGTGGCCGTATTAAACGCGAGCAGCCTGTGTGTAGTAGACGCGGGATGGTTTTCAGTTGTGAAGTATAAACTTGCAAATGGGCTATACCTTCCATGTTTATGAAGTCTTTGTGCTGTATATTCTTGCAAATCGTCTCGCCAAGGTGACCTTGTTCGCTAACCGAGTTGTAGAGTAGCGAAGTTATCAATAATTCATCAGGATTACACTTCCACGACACAGATCACCGCCTCAGTTCACGCAGACTAGTGGAATAAACTCGTAAATTATTGCTTGTAACGGTTGTATGTTTAAGCTGTTTTCACAATACAGCGGCGCGATACGCCCCAAGCTTGCCGCCAGCGACGAGGTCCTGTCACGTGTTCACAATAGAGCGATAAAACATCGCCGGCTGCTGGCGACACCAACTTGTGCTGCCTAGAGAAATGACTATGTAACTGTAAAAGTTTTATGAAGAAACGTGAAAGGGAAAGAAGGAAATTATAATATATTTATGCTCGCATCAATTTAAATTTTTTGCCGAAAAATAAAGTAAGAAAAATATAACGTTAGTAACTTTTCCACGAACTTAACGGAATATATTACACTAATTTACACAAATACCGGTATTTTAGTAGAACTTTAATAGCACAAAATTGATTTTTAACTTTGTTTTAACCTGAAAAATAGTTGCACGAGTGTTGAAATGTAAACAACTTTTTCTTCTCGTGTGTATCCGTCGCCAACGATGAGCGTCAAATCCAATGTCAGCCACTCGTGCAATGTTCTTGACGCCCGTCGCTAGCGTCAAGGCTCTTGATTGGCTGGCTCTTCGCTCTACTGTGAAAACCGCTGTACGCGTTCATCTGCTGCAGATTCGTGGGACTAGTTGGTTCAGTTAGTTCGAGCTGCTATAAAACGGTTCTTATTGTTGTTGGGGTTTATTTAGATGGTTGCTATACTGCGGGTTTGTTAAGGTGGTTATTTAGGATTAAGACAAGACAGTTGTTGTAAAACGGTTATTTACTAGAACGGCAGGTACTCGGAATACAAAAACGGTTACAATGTGTTAAATTAAATTTAGAAGGGGAGCGCAATATTATTGATAATTAATACATTGAATTAAATGGAGGAACATCACAGGGTTGCTGCCACATACTGTAACTTGATCTGACGACCTTACCAAAAGCTAGATTGAAGAGATGGACGGCATCGACGGACGAGCACTTTTTTTTACGAAACTATTCCACATGTACCCATTGTGTCGATGTGTGAAAATAAAATACACTTCAAACAATGGCGGAAAGGTAATTTCAAAGCATCGCGTCAGTTAGAACAATAGTTTCGTAGACCCTCAAAATTGCTAAAATCAGTTTTTCCAACCGGTTACATCTGAACAACTACTCGTGGGGAACTTCTGAAGAAACATGTAAGGGATATATATGATAGTTTATCGCAGGAAAATTTGACTGTTTGCTAGGCTTCAAAATACGTTCAGTTTATGAAAAGATTGCTGGCTTTCGCTTGTATGTGGAGCTGTTACCCTATTTAACTCAGCCAATAAAAATGCCACAGTTGTAATATTTGGTGCCTGTTATTGGACTACAGAATGCGACGTTGTGTCAGACGTATATCACCCAATCATGCATGTCACAAGAAACTACAGTATTTTGAAGGGTACGTTGGAAAAAAAAAATTCGCGATATACCATCATTACGGACCCTTAATTTTCGCGAAAAATATTTGGCCTCACTTCGTTTCCGTGCCTTACGTGCGCATCTGCAGTTCTGCTTCGTGGTCAGCGATTGGATATTTTAACTGTCACGAACCTTGGGATTCTACCAGAAAATCACAGACGTGTGGTGTTGCAGTCAAGCGTATTTAATTGGCTCAGTCAAATGAGATACGGCTCTTCACAAAGACACGCTGCCAATAACCATGAAGCAGAACTGCATGTGTAAGTAACTGAAACAAACTGAGGCAAAATTCTTTTCGCGAAAAAACAGGGTCCCTAACCATCATCTCTAGAAATGGACTTTGCTTTAAACTTTCCGCCAATAACAAGATGGGATCACCACTGGAAGTGCCAGTCAGACGAGTGATCTACGATACCTCTGCACGCTGTTTCTTTGTCATGTGGTAGAGATGATACCGCACCGGATGTACCAGTCTCACTCACACAAACACACAGTCAGTGACGGGATGATAGCACGTGATAAACGTGAGTGTCGCCTCGAGAAAGGCAGCTTGCCAGCGGCATCGTCCGACATGTTCTCTTCCAGGAGCGGCCCCGCAGCGGGAAGGGAGTGGCGACGAGGATAGCAGAGTGTGTGTCTCACCAGTGTACTAGTACATACGTGTATCTCCGCGGCCGTCCTGGCCTCCAGGACTGGCTACGTCGTTCTCCAGTTCTCCAGTCTCGACACTACAGTCCTCATCGTAGGTTCATCGGCGTGCCTGCGGGTCTTCCGCGTCTTGCGATCCTCCGCCACTTCCGGGTTACCGCCTGCTCTCCCCTCATCGGCCAACCACCCAACACATTCCACCCGTCTAACGCCACTGCCGCGTCGCTGTTGCCGCTGATTTATAAGCCTTTCAAGATAATGTGAGCACTTTTGAGATCATCTTGTCTTGAATATTAATGGAAGGGGCCGCGGTGGCCGAACGGTAATACTATTCGCCTGTCACCGAGGCGATCCGGGTTCGATTCCCGGGAGGTCACTCTCCGGATTTTTGCATGTGGGGATCGTGCCGGACGGTGACGTTGGACGGTAGTTGGTCGGCGGGTTTTCTTGGGGATCTCCCATTTCTCCCCGCCCTGTCATTCCGGCGCTGCTCCATACTCATCTCAAGTCACCCCTCGCCAGCGCTAAAGATCAAAATCTCTCACTCTCACAATATTAACGAAGGAATAATAATTTTCGTTGTAACATCGACAGTCACGTGAGTGAGCAAACCTACTTACAACCCAATCAGTTACCTATTACAATCTACCTAACTCCAGCGGTTGCTTCATGTAACCTACTAACTCCCGTTTACTTATTATAACGTATTTAAGTCCATCAGGTAACTTAACATAACGTACCTAACCTCATCAGGCTAGTTATTAACCTACCTAACCACAACAGGTTACCTAATATAACCTACCGAACCCCCTGCAGGTGACTTAATATAACCGTTTCAGTACGTAAACTTGCAATTACTAAATTGAAACAAGCAATAAAATTCCTTTGAAAACAATAAATATGGATCCACCAATGAGTAAGTTTCAAACTGTATTCAGTGTCATGTTCTGAGGTTGTAGTACCGTACGGGTAATTCCGGCTAACTTCGGACGTCTTCGACGTTCTCGTAGTGTATGGTTGAGTTTCAACTCTATTACAAGGGAAAGAAAAAGTTCCCGAGTTCATACACCCGCATGATAGAATGAAGTGCCCTATGCATACGCAAGGCCTTCTATTCATTCATTGTCTGCAGTTCCAGTGAAATTGTGGAGAAGTAGAGTGTTCTAGTGTGGCTCAACAGCCCGCATACTCGAGCGCGGACGTACAGCTAAGTGAAGCCATGTGCATCATGAGTGGGACGATACGATCCACTCCTGTTTACTGGCTTCCTGTATTTAACACACGTCTCCTGATGTGAGAAGGAAGAGCGCTCTTCTCCGAGAATGTCACAAGACCTTAGATACTCTCCAGTTACAGTGTGCAAGAAACGGCGGCCAAGAAATTATCATCCACAGTGTCAAAATCTTTCCAACAAGACTAAGAAACCACCTGGATTTATTTTTTTTTTTTTTTTTTTTTTTTTTTTTTTTTTTTGTTTTTACGTGCCCTCGAACAGTACAAGGGCTTAGTAGAGGTACACGAATGAAATGGAGGAAGGAGCCTGTTTAACGGACCATCCCAGCATTTTCCTGAGGATTGACTTCGGGAAACCCTATAGGAAAACCGAAATCAGGATGGCCGCGGAGCCGGGGTTCGGATACGAATGAAGGGCGAGTTTTACCAATGCTCCACCTCGCTCGATTAATTTGATCAATCTCGAGCAATGTGGACAACCTTCAATAGAATTCTTACATGGTTTGGCAGGTGTACCAAAACACTACACCAGTGGTGAAAGTAAAAAATCCCATCACCAAGTGGTGATTGTGGGGCTGCAATCTAGCGCCTAACAAACAAGTTCCTCTAGCGAGGTTATGTAGGATCAGTCGCAGACTTCCTTCATGTAACGAATGACGCAAAATCACATGCATAATATGGAAATGTGAAGCCATAAATGACATATGTACGTCTTGTGCTACATGTATGCATACGATAAGTAATGTTGTGAGTAACAGCTAACAAATATACGGGTCGAAGCTTAAGTACACTGTAAAAAACTTCCTAAAATGTTTAGGAAGTTATTATCCCAGACGCAGTATGGGATAGTTACCATACTTCCGTCTGGTAAATATGCAATCTTTTACTAATGTTACAATACAAGTCTGGTAACTTTAGTATTCATTTGACTGTTTTATAATTAGGTTTATGAGTGCTACCATGGATGTCTGGGAAACTATTCTACCATACCTACTTTCTTAGCGCTCCTAAACGCACGTCTGGTAAATTTACAAACTATTTTTTAGAGTGATACAGAGAACAGTGGATTGTAATACACGGGTCATTGGCAGGGCATGACTGATGTAGTAAGGCGCCCTTGACCATTTAGTCTCAGCTCCCTCTCAGCCTCTCTTTTACATCTTTTCTTACCAACTCGCATCCTTTCCCCATTTTCAACACCACGTTATTTTTAAATTACTATGCTCTGTCCCCTCGCTATGTATAATAGTAATAGTAATTACATAATTATTTAGCTCAACTCTTAAACAGTTCTCTGACAATTACTGTTAGCCATAGATAGAGGCAATGATTATCGGGGAAAATATTCTGCGCCAACTTGTTTCAATGTGTTACGTGGATACCTGCAGCTCTGCTTCTTGTTAAGTGATGGGATATTTAACTGTCAACGCCTTGAGGTTCTATCCTCCAATTACAGACGTATAGTGTCGCAGTACCTTGTTCTCATTGGTACAGTCAACTGAGCGACGTCTCTGCTCAAACACGATCTGCCAATAACAATGAGGCAGAGTTGCAGATGTACAAGTAATGCATTGAAACAAAGTGATGCAGAATTCTTTTCATCAAAATTCGCTGGCTCTATCCACAGATCAGATAATATTAATAGAGATATCATTAGTCAACAACGTGAACATTCAAGCCATTGAAAATGTTTGCTGGTCGCTATAATGGCACTTTTAAAAACAGTGTTGTAAAGTGTTCTCCTCGCTAAAAGTGCGCCCGTGTGAAAGTGGCGCCCTAGCCCGGACCTAGTGGTAAGTCAGGCCCTGGTCGTTCAACTCGCAGAACATTCCTCTCCTACTTCTGATGTGCTCCCTGCTGACAAGAACCAGAGCCTCGCCTGCTGGAGACCTTCGTCTTGACTGACCGCCCTGACCGCCCGTGCTAATGTTAGAAGTGCATTTACATAACCTGTCACACCAAGCATGTCCCCTCGGTCAAGGGCTGACACTAGATAGGAGTAGGGGGCTTTAAGGGCTTCTGGCACAAGAGGCGTGAGGCTTTCAATTCTCGGCGGCCATCTTGTATTACGTCATCGCCGCCATGTTGTTTTTCATTTGCACCCGCTCTCACATTCCTCAGCTCCCCAGCCACAAGTTAAGTCCCATGTCGCTTCCTCCCCCCCCCCTACCCAATTTATCCTGCTCTATTTTTCCACTCATAATTTGCTCCTGCTCTCTCATTCCTCAGTTCCCCAGCGACAAACTATATCTCCCATTCCCCCCTGCTCTGTCATTCCCTCCTAGATTGGCTAGCCACTTTTGTCGCACTGTCGCTGTCGCAGTGCCGCACAATTGTAAAATCGGCTTTAAGAGTGTTCAAATGGTATAAAATGATTATTATATATTTTCATGACATTGTGAGCTTTTCTAACATTTGGCTGCATAGCCTATGGCGTGTTATTTAATTGTGAATTACGTCGTTCAAGTCAGTCAGCTGGTAATTACTAGTTGCATGGTCTCGCATCATGCAAATTATATTTTGACGCACCATCATGAGAAAACTATGCAAGCTAAATTTCTTTGCTGGAGGAAACTGTACTAACAAGTACCGTCTACAAAACTAATACTATTTCGTAAAGATATAAAACTTTGATATTAAACGCGCTTGAACACTCTTAAGGCGGCCGCCTACCCTACGCTTCAAATGCTTTGCAGTGTGTTCGTAAACAGGTTTTTTCTACAAAATATTCCATGTGTGCCCATTGCGCTAACGCACGAAAAGAAATGAAACTTCAGACAAGGTCGGAAACTCATTATTAAGATGCCGCGCTCATTAAGAACACTGTTTTTAAGTCCACCAACATGGCCAAAAACGGCATTTTCAGACATACGTACTTCAAAATGTACTAACCGGATGTACGTGAAACTCAGATTGCGACCTGCACTGAACTTGGTAGCAGACTTTCCACCAATAAAATTATATGGTCACCGCTTAGTGTCCCATAGTAAAAACCGTTCGGTAGGAACCTTGCACGCTAGTTCACCGCTTGGCTCGTTGAGGCGACGCGGCATTTGATGCGCGCTTCAAGGTCGACCTTACTGCTCCATCGCTTTCGAGCCTCTCACGCGCGGGTAGGCGGCGCCCTTAAGGGTGTTCACGTGGCAAAAATTGAAAATTTTATATTTACTTGGCATAGTGTTAGTTTTATAGACGTTACTTGTGACCACGTAGTTGTCAAATCATGCCAGGTCCTGGACTGTGCTGTAATATACACGGGCATGAAATAATATCGCGATTTTCTAGTGTGTCTATTTAAAATAATTTAGCACAATATATTGAAACATTGTCAGTGAAACAGGCAAAGGGTACAGAGAGAGGGTGAGAGAGAGTGAGAGACAGAGGAAAATCGTGAAAATGTGTGGTGCCTCTATTTCATAAAATTCTTGTCAATTGTTGCAATTTGTATAATTGGTAGAGCCCACGATTTTGGTGAAAAGAATTATGCAACAGTTTGTTTCAGTGCCTTATGTGCACATAAGAAGCTCTGCTTCAAGATTATTGGCTGTTTTTAACTCTCAACATCTAAGGTTCTACCCGCAAATCACATACACGTGGTGTCGCATTAACCTTGAGCCACGTCTGTGCAATATCACATTCTGCCAGTAACCATTAGGCAGAGCTTCATATGTGCACATAAGGCATTGGAACAAACTATTGAATAATTCTTTTCGCGAAAAATCGTGGGCTCTACTCATTATAAATCCTATTTCAAAGCCCTCCAAGTTACAACATAGCTATAAAAAAATAGTCTTTTCAGATTGCTGTACTTCAAAATGTACTAACTGAATGTATACGAAACTCAGATACGTGAACTGTGCTACAGACTTCCCACCAGTAAAAATACATGGTAACCGCTTAGTTAAAATATTATGGTAAAAACATATCAGCGAGAATCTTGCACTCTAATTCAGTTCTTGACTCGTGTGGGCAAGCATACTAGTACAGAGTTGCAACTCAATGTTAATAACAGTGAGCCCTATTTTTGCCGGAGAAAGCCGAAGTGCTGCCAACTTAAATTTTTTTTCACTAACACAGTTTTTCCCTTGTTCATAGCATTATCGTATTCCAAACATTTTAAACATTGTCCACTACATTGAAAGACAGTACCGTAACCCGGAGTTACTTTGTCCTTATTCGGAGTTACTTTGACCATTGAAAATTTTAGTTTTGGGGTCTTTTGGTAAGTAAATATATAATTGGAACCTAGTGTTTGAAATAATTTCTTTGATACATATAGTTAACCTTTAAAACTTTCTTTACTAAATGACATAAAGACCAAAATTTTGAGAGGACAAAATTATCACACGAGGTCAAAGTAATCCTGGTTTACGGTATGTATACGATATTAAGTTGTATTTAAGGATATTTACGGAATGTACATAAATAATAATTCATTGTTATTTCTTCATTGTAGTTGTTGTAAGAATGTAGAACCTTGACTTCGGGTGTCTTCGGTAAAATTTCATTTTCTCTATTCGAGTCGCGGAGGCCTGGCAATGCTGCATTTGATGCCCGTTTGAGGCCGCCCTTCTAGCTCGCAGCACTGCGATTCCTTGCGCCAGTGACGTCTGTACGAGCCTCTTGCACCTGTAGTTCTGCGAGCGGACACTGTGATTATGATGGCGTGGTTCTCCGCCGATGCGCTTGGCTGACCGCGGCGGCAGGTGGTTGCGTGGGGCCCGATTGCGCAGGCGCGCGGCTATTTATAACAGGCGAGCGCGCGCTTCCCAGGCGGCGGAAACAAGCGACGGTGCTGCGACCGGCGGTTGTTCCGCGCGGCTGCCGACCCCTGCACCTGAGGACGCGTTCCGTAGTCGCTCTCTGCCTGCCGCACTTACCTAGGGGCGCTTTCCTAAGTCACTCGCTGCCAGCGGCTACGTCACCAGTGTTTAAGAGGAAGAACAGTTGTAAACTCAGATTAATTAATATTCAGTAATAAATTGTATTTGCGTTTGCTTATTAAAATTCTGTCTAAAGTAAGACTGTGGTTTGTCAAACACTAGTATTGATGGAATGCCTGTGTTTAATTAATTACTGTGTACGGTTTCAGATGCAGTATAATGAAAGATACAAAAATTCAAAATGGCGACAGTACATCCCCCTTAAACTTATTTCTCACATCCACAGCTCATACATAGCGGAGTGTCCAGAATTGTCAGGAAACATATTATTCAGGGCGCTTGTTAAGAATAGAATTGTGCACCGTATGAATGCTCTTTGTAGTGAATTTTTTCAAAACATTCCGTTAAAAGTTTTTAGTTTTATTTGCAGCAGTGTGGATAAAAACTAACTAGCATTCTGTTCCGCTTAAGCCTGTCTCCTTTCTTTTCCCCTCACTCCCTTTTCCCATCTCTACGTCTTGCTTTCTCTCATTCCACTTTCCTCGTGGCAGTTTGGTTTACTTGATGTTAGTTTATGTTATTTTAGAAGAGTATAAAATGCATATATTCTATATACATACATATATACACATACATATATATACATACATACATACATACATACATAGGCCCTACATACATACATACATACATACATACATACATAAACGCGCGCGCGTGCGCTGAATGGAAGGTCGAGTTAGTTGGATAAGAAAACTACAATAAAAATTAATGAATGTTAGTAGCTGCCACTATCTTAGAAATACAAGTCTGGATACTAACCTACTTACCAATGCTTGTGTCATTAGTACAGTAATACAGATGTATTTACCCTGTAGTACGAGACTTTCTCTAGGCGCTAGGCGATCTGTAGACGAGCCTATGGGGAAAAAACTCGTGCCGTACGACCGTAAAACCAGAGTCGTTTTCACGCGCTAGTTCACATCCAGTTCTGCATTTAGTTAGTTTTTATTTTCGCGCTTGGTCTGCGGGCTATATTGTCCCGGAAATGCATTGTTGCCAACCGCGTTCTTATTGGTTTCTTGCAGTCTCGTGACGACTGGATGTTTGCAGGCCGCTACGCCCGTCGGTCGCCATGTTTCTACCGTAGCAGCCTAGAGATGCATGATACGACTTCCGGGTTAAGGTTGGATTTGCGACTGTCCTAATAAGACTAGACTAAAAGGACTAAACATATTTTCCGATGGCCCATAAAGAAAGTCTCATGTAAAGGCTCTACAGGTAGGGTCCTGAAAAATTCGCGTTTTCTTTTATGCACATTCTAGAATTCCAGCAACTATAATCTTGTGTCGCCTTCATAATTGAATCGAGCCATGCAGAAAGGACTTCAGTCCGTATTACCTACTTTTGAGAAAACTAGAAAAAACATTCTAGGTCCTAAAGTAGTTGTCCAAAATTAATGTAAAAATTTGAGGTTATGGTTTGAGCTGTCTTAAAGTTCTTCACAAAGATTTAGTGGTTTGTAAGCATCCCTAATAATGAAAAAAAAAAAAAAAATCCTAAACCTTTTGGACAGAAGGCCCTTTCTGCGTGGAACAGAAGTTGTGATGTAATGTTGACTCTTTCATGTTAGAAATTAAGCTGCATATGTTACAAAACTGCCTCAGTGTTATAACATCAGTCTGATTATAAGTGTTGATCATAATGAAACAATAAATAATATCCACTGTCTTCATTCAAGCATAATAACATACAAAATTACATAGTAATACAAAGTAATGTACCATAACAGTAATATTACACTTGCTACCCACAATATTGGTTCAAGCATAATAACATATGACATAATACACGTACCATACCAATAAAATACTACTCGCAGTCTTCATTAAAAAAATAACATACAATAGGACAAAATAATACAAAAACACTATTACTTGAACCATCCTGTTCTCCAATGTTAACATGATCATTATGTTCTCCAATGGTATAATGTACACGTGTAGGCCAGGGTATTAATCCCTTATACAAAACAAAATAACTGACCAGATTGTAAATACAATAGCATGCACAATAACACAAGGACTTCATCTTATTAGCAATCCTGCTCTTCAGGGTTGATATGTTCACGTGTTGGCCAGAGTAATATCTTCTGATAGAATTCCTGATGCTCATACGGCACATATGGCAACAACTTGGCAATATCGCATACTTTCAGTCCCTTCAAGGGAACATTTTCCGTAGGATATGCATGTTCTGGTGGAAAATGTGGAGTTTCACAACCAGCTTGAGAAAGCCAGAATGTGTGTTTCACAATACCATCAATGAATTGGCTTGCGATAATGCATCCACGTAACTGACTAATGTATGAAAACTGCATCGTTGTACTGATTCCAAAATATATTTTTTGATCTCGTGGTACTGTCCTCGATGCAGTTTCTTCTGATACAACATGTCGTTTGTACACCAAAGGCCACCAATCCTTAAAATTACGAATATTTATTGCTTGTACTTCACACACTTCAAACTTTTCAGTTTTGCTACTTGTTACGCAAATTCCCTATCGCAGGGCAGAAACGAATGGCCTCTAACTGGGAAGTACTGTTCAATTTTTGTAAATCTGCCAGTATCTGTTAAGTACAGGAGTAACGCACCCTTAAGGAGTATTTTTATTATTGGCTCAGAGACTTCCAGGGAATGGCAAATAAATCCAGGACCAAACGTGTAAGTGACACAAGATTATAGTTGCTGGAATTCCACTGTATCAGCGAGCAGCTAATGCGCAGTGTTGTCTGCTTGAGTACGGAGATATTCTTGGAGGTTAGGATACAGGTCGGTGGACTGGCGGATTTTTCCCGTCTCTATCTACAGGTAACTAAAATTAGAGACCTATTCCGAATGGTGAGGAGGACAGATTTTATGAGAAAACAGGCAGAAAACCTAGTTAATTACGTTTGACGGAAGAAGGAAGAGGCAAGGCGAGGAAAGAGGTATGGATGTAGCGCGGGCGGGTGGAGGGAACGCTGGCCTTCGGGCCATAAAACCTTTCCTAAGTATCACTATACCTTGTGTTTTGATATTATAACTCCATGTTCTCAACGAACTTGGTTCATAGGATGATTTGGAATCGTGTACTACGTGTGTGTTCTTAGTTTGACACTTATATATATATATATATATAATTCTGAATGCAAGTAAAAACAAAAGGGCCGATCTGAAAATACTTTTTACAATTTGATTTTAATTGTTTATTGTAAGATACTTAAATGAAGATATTTAATGAGTTGAAATAATTACCAGCAGTTTATTGCACTCGACTACTGTCATCCTTGTGCATTTTCAAGCTATTTGTAATCGAATTATTTAAAGATGTTATGAAAATAACCTTAAGGGGTCCGCCTACAACGGTATTCAAATGCGTTATAGTATAGTGTTTCCGGAACTAAATATGTTTTTTATGGAACTATTCCATGTGCGCCCATTGTACTGATGTACGAAAAGTAAGCGCACTTCGGACAAGGTCACAATTTCATTATTAAGTCCGCCGTCTGGTGAAGGGTATGTTTGTGTGTGCGAGGTGAAAATCGTAGAGACGCTACGAGCGACGCTGGCCGACACATGTATTGTAATATCGCCTCTATGGCCAGAGTGGTAAACGCGCACGCAGTGTTCCCGCCGTAATGTTTTTACTGTGATACTTTAAGCGGTGACCCTATCATTTTATTGTACGCGTCACTGTAGCAAAGTCCAGTGTACTTGTAGACCTCAATTTCGAACAAATCCGTTACATACATCTTGAGAAACGACCGCGTGAAAAAAAAAAAAAAAACAATTTTAGCCAAGTTTGGGGGTTTTAAAATAATGCATCCAATGTGCGTGATGTCTTGAAAGTCACATTCACAAGTAGTGTGTAGAGTGTGTTTCATTTCGTAGATAAGTATTGAGGACGCACGTTTACTGGTCTCTGAGAAATAAAACATAACTCCGAACATGCTAACGCAGTTCGAGCGCCAGACAGGCGGCCCCCCTAACTCATCACGCTCGTTAAAAGCACTGTTTGTAAGATCTCTAATATGACTAAAAACTGCCTTTTTAGATTATCGTACTTCAAAATGTTCTAACCGGATATATGTGAAACATACAGAAGTGAGCACCTAACTTTGCTACTGACTTTCCTCCTACAAATGTAGTTATATGGACACCGCTTAAAGTATCATAGTTAGAGATGATGGTTACAGACCTGAAAATTTCGTGTTTTCTTTGAGGCGCAGGCTATAATTCCAGCCACTATAGGTCTGTATCACGTTCATAATTGGCCATTGACTTACTCGACACTTCCAGGAAGTAGCTGATGAGCCAATAATATAACAGTAACTGATAATAGGCCCATTTAACTGTGTCAGCGAGCAGCTAATAAACAGCTGCTGTCTGCATGAATACATATATATTTTTCAAGGCTAACTTACAGGTCAGTGAACCCGCGTATTTTTCCGGTCTTTAATGATGGTTTATCGCGGGAAAACTTGACTGTTTGCTAGGTTGTAACTTACGTTCGGCCTACCAAAAGATAACTGGCTTTAGCTTGTGCGTGTAGCTGTTGCCCTATTTGACTGAGCCAATAAGAATCCCGTGTTTTAATATTTGATGCCTGTTATTGGTCTGCAGACAGCTACGTCGTGTCAGAAGTATCATATATGTTGCAAGCGTTTTCAAGGCTATGTTGGCGATATGCCAACATTAGAGATGATGGTATATCGCGAAAATGTTTTATGCCAACATAGCCTTGAAAACGCTTGCAACATATATGATACTTCTGCACAATGTAGATCTCTACAGATCAATAACCAAACCATCATCTCTAACCATAATCTTTAACCATCATCTCTAACCATAATCTTTAACCATCATCTCTAACCATAATCTTTAACCATCATCTCTAACCATAATCTTTAACCATAATCTTTAACCATCATATGTAACCATCATATGTAACCATCATCTGTAACCATAATCTTTAACCATCATCTCTAACCATAATCTTTAACCATCATCTCTAACCATAATCTGTAACCATCATCTGTAACCATCATCTGTAACCATCATATGTAACCATCATCTGTAACCATCATCTGTAACCATCATCTGTAACCATCATCTGTAACCATCATCTGTAACCATCATCTGTAACCATCATATGTAACCATCATATGTAACCATCATCTCTAACCATAATCTTTAACCATCATCTCTAACCATAATCTTTAACCATCATCTCTAACCATAATCTTTAACCATCATATGTAACCATCATATGTAACCATCATCTGTAACCATAATCTTTAACCATCATCTCTAACCATAATCTTTAACCATCATCTCTAACCATAATCTGTAACCATCATCTGTAACCATCATCTGTAACCATCATCTGTAACCATCATCTGTAACCATCATCTGTAACCATCATCTCTAAC
>PNEQ01109093.1:5920-41695 GCA_003012365.1 Medauroidea extradentata
TTTTTTTTTTTTTTTTTTTTTTTTATAATTACCCAGCTTCATCAAACAATCGTCCAGGTTAAGTACTGTATTTTCCAGAATATAAGTCCACCCCGATTATAAGTCGACCCCCAAATTTTCATATCCAAAAAATTGTAAACAAGCAAAACTCATACTCAAACACAAACTGACTTAAATAAAACAGAAGCAGGTTAACTGAAAATTATTTTAATTAAAAAATTAAATTGACATACCTCGAGCTGAAGGTTATGAAGAAACACTAGGGATAGGTCGAGTCCATATTTTTATCGAATCCGATACCTGTACCTATTCCTAAATTTTGATTCTCGATTCCGAGTGATTCCAGTTTTCGATTCCTGGTAATTCAGGTCACTTAATTTACTTTACTTAAAAATTTAATGCATTACACAATAAAACGCATTAATAAAAGAAAAATATTTCTTTACTGCTTTTCATCTCGGGCACCTCCCACGAATAAGATATGTATCCTAGGTATAAAGTGGTTGATTATGTGCCCTTTCTCATAAAGTAATTAAACACAAATTTGAGCAAAATAAAAACAGCATACATGTTAACAGTTTTAAAAACAAAATAATATTGTACTAACATGTTTATGCACATTATCTCTCTTAAAGTTCTTGCTCATAAAAAAAAACATATTTACTTGTTCGGGATCAACAAAGTCATTTTTATGTCACAAATATGGTCACTTGTACTGAAGAGAATTTTGCTGAAGATTATTGAAGATGGTACTGGTACGTATTGGTACCTCACTGCAAGTTTACACGGTGTAACTTAATTTGTATGCCACACTATAAATACATTGTTAACCAACCATTTTTGCATACAGAGACATAAACTTGGTCAAAATTTAATAAGCCATAAAACAAACAAAAAATGTATTTCTTACACATAACATAAAGATAAATTGAAGTAGTGATTACTCAAGACGAATAGAGCAAAATATTTTACGATGTGGCTATGCATATTTATTATTTACTTCTCTTCAAGTTCTTGTTAAGAAAAACAAGCATCCTGACACGCTCAGGGTCCAACCTATTTCTTTTAGTGTCACAAATGTGACCACTTGTGCTGAAGAGCCTTTCACTGAAGACTGTTGAAGGTGGTATGGAAAGGTACTTCACTGCAAGTTCATACAGGGTCGGAAAGTTGTAGTTTTTCTTCCAATAGTCAGCAACGGAAGATTGTGCTGGCAGTGTTTTTACACTCAGGTACATTTCAATTTCCTCTGCAGACTGAGTGACTTTGTCAACTACCTCTTCTTGCTCTTCAAAAATTTTATAGTATTTGGCCCAGATATCTGTGGGATCAGAGTATACAGCACGTGTTTTGTTTGGTAATTATTTGCATTCAATGTTTCCAATCTGAAGAAAATAAACAGTACAAAAACCAAAAGTAAAATATTGACAAATATTTAAAGAAATGCATGGTGTATGATTAAACTTTATCTATGCATACCTAACTGTTCAGCTTCATGCAGAAGTCTTTGCTTTGCGTTATGTAAACTGTCAGCATCTCTGAATGGAATATCCTTGAACCTGGGATCTAAAATAGTGGCCATGGCAAGGGTTTCATCTCTTTCAACATCTCTGAATCTTTGCATCAGTGAAGCCAGAAGATCATTTTTTAGACCTTGAAGGCCAGATCCTCGTGGTGCAGGTTTTTGCAACTCATGATGTATAACATGTACCAGAGGAATGATCTAAAGAATACCCACATAGACAGTTCTACTGATCACTACTAGCATTAATAACTATTCACAGATGTTACGGTACGTATAACTTACCTCGGATGCATTTGAATTTGCAGAACTCACTTGCAGAGTTGCATTGTCGAAAATATCGAGCACTGAAATACAGTGCTCTATGACGGTCCACTGAGAGCTGTTCAAGCCTGTTTGGAAATTAATTTCACTGCTTGCCAGTACAACAGCTTGTTTTTGCTCAACAAGTCTTGTTAGCATGTGAAGTGTGGAATTCCACCTTGTTGGTTGATCCTGAATGAGCCTGTGATGTGGAGTCCAGCCATCTTTGGACACTTTGCAAGGATTTTGCAGTTTTTGGACGAATGCTTAAAGTGACCAACAATTCTCCTGCATGTTGCAGTCAAATTTGAAACCAACTTGGAGTTCAAAAATGCATCTTTCAAAACCAACTGCATTGTGTGAGCAAAACAAGATATATGTTTGAAAGGGGATGCTGACAATGCAGCATTAATGTTACGTCCATTGTCTGTGACCACAGCAACTACTTTATTTTGAAGGCCCCACAAAGTATTTGTTTCTAAAAGAAAACTGCACAAATTTGCTGCTGTGTGCGAAACTTCCAGGAAAGGCTTCACTTCAATGCAGTAGTGTTTAAAAGTGAAATCTTTATAAATGAAGTGTACTGTAATGCTAAGATAATCATCTTGTGAGGTTGAGGTCCTTAAGTCTGTTGTGATTCCGACATATTTTGCATCTTCAAGCTCTTTTTAACATTTCCTTTGAGGTTACAGAACATTTCAGGGATAAGTTTGTTCGAAAACATTTTACGTGTCGGTATTGTGTACCATGGTTCCAGCGTCTCTATCAGCTGCCTGAAACCTACATTCTCAACAATGCTGAAAGGTTGTTGATCTAGACAAATCATTTCAGCTACCAAACAATTTATGTTTTCTGCACGTTTATCCCCTGGCTTAAATTTTGACTTTTCCGATAAAAAGTGTGCCAGTGTTGGTTGGTAAACATGCTTTTGTCTACTAGTACTGGGCTGTGTGGAAAAAGGTACAACCTTTACGCAAGTTTCCTTTACTGACAATTAAGAAGCATCTTCACATTAAGTTTGTCTACTACAGTGTAACTTCATAATTACGAGACTTGATAAGAGCACCAAAAATCCTCGTAGTTACGAAAACTCGTAAACTGCAGCAAAGTATGACGGGCCGCTGGTTATGCAGTGCCCGCAGTATATCTGAAAGCCTGCGTGACGGTACTTTTCCGGGTCGTGTACATGTAGGAGGGGTTATCTTATCGTGGACGCATGCGCAGAGTGCGCGTCTGGCTCCATGTGTGACGTAAGGCAAACTCTGTGGCCTTGGCTTTAAGCATCGGTCCGCTGATAGGTAGGCCTGCTGCACGTTGTGAAAACCACTCAAACAGAACTGTCTCCAGCTCCGAGTGTTCTGCACCACGTAAAGTTTTGTTGCGTCCGTCAATATTTTCCTTTAGGACAGCATCCTTAATTTTCTCTTTGTTTTTTAGGATGGTAAACAGAGTTGAACTGCTGAGTCCATAGCGTCTACCAATTTCATCCTTTATCACACGCCTGGATAATTTCGAATTTTGTAGCAACGTCTATGGCCTTACGTTTGCCAGCATTAGTAATACCAGCCATAGTTGCTAACACGTTTTTTCTACCACGTGTTGTGATAATAAAAACTTCAGCGATAATTACACGCAGTACTTAAGGTCTACATCCAAATGTACTGAGCAAAAACAACAAACAAATAAAGAAGTTCAAATCAGATACGTATCGAGACGTGACCACAATAAACAATTACCGCAGACACTACGTATCTAAAACAGCTGAGAGAGAGTTGTGTGCGACTTGAGCCAGATAAACAGCGAGCGTGGAAATGTAGGTCAGAGACAATGGGAGAGAGAAGGATGCTGCGAGCAGCGTTGCCGGACGCCGCGGCAAGCCGGCTAGTGCAGCGTTGCTACATCTGCAGTTCCCGTCCCGATACTCACTGCCGCGCGCTAAAATAATGTTTTGTCATGGTGCGGTAATCAATCTAAATGTTGTAAACGTATACATTTAGCATTTTTACGGTAATTTCTTCTTTTTTTTTTAAGGCAAATCACTCGTGTCTACGAATGTGTGCATGAAAATACCACTCGTAAATACCTAACATTTTTACTTTAAATTGCATATACAAACTGACGGTGCATTGCAAATTACTCGTATTTATGAAGGCCTCGTTAAGGCCCATACTCGTAATTATGAAGTTATACTGTAGTACTAGGCTGTGCAGAAAAAGATACAACATTTAAGCAAGTTTCTTTAACTGGCAGAGAAGAAGCATCTTTACGTGAAATTCCTGTGCAAGAAGTTGGGAAGTATGTTCAGCACTTGCATGATTGCCAAGCGCACCCCTTATATACCAGGAGTTAGGGGGTCTAGGTGGGAAGAAGTCCCGTTAAGTGGGTGGTAAGATGGTGGAGGCAGAGGTGTGACTGTCTGCTGTTGCAGGGTTGCCAACCTAATACCCACGCATTTCTCCAAAGCGAAAATTGTGATGTTGGAAATATGGCGCTAACTTACCTTCAGGTCTCAAAATATCAAGCCAAGATGCCGTAAAAATAGAAATAATATTACAATTACAATTTTACATAGAAATTCACTTCAATTATTTACACAGAATTATTTATGCACGTAAAACGTGTCTATTGTATATTTACCGTCTTTTTGTCGTGTATTCAAGTCTCTGTATTGGCTAGCTGTGGTTGTTGTTTACAAAACAGGTGGAATATTATTACAAATTCATTTCTCCCGTCTCAGGTATTTATTAAGACATCATTGTGTGAAAAATAATATTGCAAACCCTTCTTACATCTATACAACTGGCATCAGAAATTACGGTAAGTACATATGAGACCTGAGGTGAACAAATGAGGCCTAACCTCAAAATGGACAAGCTCGGGGAGTGAGTGTCTAAATAAATACTAATAGCGGTGGGGCGTCAAACTGTTTGAGACATTTTTGCAGCATAGATTTAGTAAGACCTTGACTTGTTGCTGCTTTCCTAACACTTTTGTTATACTTTATAACCTCAATTATTGCACGTTTCACGGCTTCCTCTGAGATGTTACATTGCTCACTTTTCCTTTATATGATCGGACCATCCTGAAAAAATGAATAGCTAATTGCAGTAAATGTTAAATATAACTACAATCTGGGGTTAGAGTTGATATCTCCACTGTGGTTCCATTAAGTCTTTCCACATTAGCCCCATATGCTGTCTTCAAACACATGCAAGGTTAATTAAACAATTATTATAGCCCCTGCCTCCCCTACAAATTCTAATTGCGTTATAACTACAATTCTTGTAAAGGATTTGTTAATGTAGCATTCAAAATGAAAGAACAAAGCAATAGCCTTGACAGATGTAGAAAACGTGTTATTATGTTTTGTAAAGTATAATAGGTTAACATTTAGTAGTTTGTTCTTAAGAAGAAACTTTACACAACACAGGTTGGAAAGTCACTTTTTTACATACAGCAAAACTTGCTTAAGACATTCCCACAAAATACGTTTTCCCAGTGGAGTAGTTTGGTTCGTTTGGTCACGTCACTCTTGTCATTAGAGCCACATTTTACATTTGCCACGTTCCTGATTTCCCGTATAATACGGTTAACTTTGGTAAGAAAACAGAATTGTTTAAAAATAATGTATGCGATTTTCTTTAGTAAACAAACTGAAAGGAAACGGCAAGAGCAATACCACATTTGTTTACGTTTTTGTACTGTTATAGATAACTGACGTGAAGTGTATCGGTGCACAGATGTTAGTGTGCAGGTACACTCAGGATGACCAACGTATGATCTTAACATGAATCAATACAATCAAAGATTTTTGTTCCTTCGACTTTGTCTTCGACCCAACGAGCTATATAGTTAACATAGAGGGGCGGAAATGCTTCCAAAGTGAAGCCCAATTGAACGGCTGTTTTGACCCTAGAAAATATGGCGAACAGCAGTGTGGCCAACATTACGTTGAAAATCCGTCATATGTTCCCATGAAATCCTTTACTTAATAGCTCCACTATATTCCTGCTAAACATAGGAAAAAATGCCAATAATTATTGTAATATATTATACTGTAATAATGTTTAAATTAGCATAATCGCTCTCGTCTCTCGACCGAATATAAGAGTCCGCCATTTTATCTATGGTCAAAATACCACGTTCAATAGGGCTTCACCTCAGAGCCTTGGAGATTGCTATTTTCGCCCCTCTATGTTTACTATATAGCTTTTTGCTTCGACCAATAAAAATCTTCGAGTTGAAAGTCAGTCAAAGGTAACCACAATTTGCATCAAAACAGACAAAAGTATTTATGTGGAGCAGGTAATTTTCCATTTATTTGTAATGGACGACTTGAAAAGAGGCGGAGCTTCAGTCAGGTGTTGGAAACAATTCCTATCTCCATGGATACCGCAGCTGAACATAAATTTCATTTAGCTGTTTGGCTTCACATGTCCGGGGTGAGATGTGTACCCGTGGATCGTAGGCTCACAGCTAACACCAGGCCGTTGACTAAGTGCCGAGTGTAACCACGCACCCAGAAGCAATCCTACACTCCTTAAAAACACTCGAGAACTCACTAGTTCAGATGTACGTCAAGAAAATTGATTATTTGTTTGGAATTTGCAGTTTTTTGCAGTTAAACATTAATATTATGTATTTGCGTATCTTAACCTTGAAATTGAAACTAATATTTTTTACCCTTGCGTGCAAATCTATGAGTTATCAACTAACAAATCAGCATGATTGTAAACAAGCTTTGTTTCCCACAGTACTTTTCCCCTGCGGTGACGTCAGGGGCCGTGTACTTCAAAGTCATCCATTGTAGTATTCTGTATAACTTACACTATAAAAACTCAAATTTATGGTACAGTAGTGATCTATTTATTTTGTTTACATTCGGTGGCACAATAACCCAACAAAACTATGCCGATGCAACAAAAACAATATCTGTAGCCAGTAAGTACAGTAAAGTACCATTTATCCAGACTTCCAAACACCGGAATATTCTAAATAACGGACATATTTAAAATATTTCCCTACGTACCTTACGCATCAAACATTTTTTTTTGGCTCAATACCACTGTAATTTCTGCTTTCCCGCGAATATATATTACATAAACACAGAACTAAAAATTCTAGAGAACTGCATACCAGTACTACTGCAAGCTTTAGAGTAAAATCAGCATTTAAGTGGTCCCGATCACTAATGAGAAAGTCTTAACGGATTGTCATGCCTCCATGTTGCTCATTAATCTATGGTGTTACCTACTATGTTATATTTTACGTTTCCCGTTTTATAATACGGCGGAGATTTATTATGACTTTTAATCTTAAACTGTATAGACTGCAGATTCATGTAAATCAGAATGGCCATTTTCGGTAATTTTAGTTTTGTCATCGGCGATAATGAACAAAGAAGAATCAGAACAAAGAAATTAACCTCTTGTACAAAGTGGAAATTTGTGGTTGTAAATATGGCTTCTTCTAGCGGTTGGAAGCGAGTAGACCTAAAATGTTACGTTTCGTAGGCAGGTGTTCATGAAAAAATACTCGTTTATCTTATGCACCTCCTGTTTTGAACCCAAAATATCGTAAGAAAAAAATTAGTTAGGATACGTGAGTAAATATGGTATACTTAAATATTTTTTTCGTTACCAATTGTTTGTGATAAATCTTTTTTCTTTGCTGTCTGATGTTCTAGATTAGTGTTAATAGACATAGGCATATCTAATGTCCGGAATTTTCCATTATCAGAACTTGGCTAAGTCCCGGCGAGTCCGGGTAAAAGAAACTCTACAACGAAATCATAAAAGGAAAGAAAACGGTTATTATTTTAGAAAAAAAAGTTAATTCTAGAACGTGCTTTCACTTTAGCACTTTTCTTGTGTGGATATTGCAAAGGTTAAACGTAGGCTACACAGCATTAGTTAGTGACGCGCGCTGTACTTATTACTGACCCATTTGCATTTCTTTCTGGAATATTTCCGCCTTATACAGGCCACCATATATATTGGAAATAGCGTCTATGTTGGCATTAGAGCACAAAATTTTTTACGTGATGACGAGGGTACATTTACGACTGTTAAAAACTTAACGAAACCAATCAAACACACCAGGCTTACACAAACACTGGCACTGAACAGCCATTTTTGTTTGTGCTAGGAGGAAGTACGCACTGCCCATGCAGCACAAAGAAGGTAACGAATGAAGCACGCACAGCGCATACGCCACGAGAGCTCACGTCTTCTCTCTTACTCAGGGTCGTGCCAAAATCGTTCAACACACAGTTGGGAATGTTTTTTTTCTTTCATAAACGTTATAATTGGAAAGAGATTATCTGTTTTTAAATTGCAGCTTTGCTATGCACTTTTTAAGTGTTTCTAGGCAACCATGAATATAAATTTGTGTGGAACTAAATTGCCTAACAGAAATGTACTATACAATTTTTTTGAGAGAAGTAATCACAGCACACGTACTTGCGATGTGTGCAAAAAGGTGCTATCCACTCCAAGATGTAAGTAGAGTAATAGTATTCACTACTATATTATCAATAGGTCTAAAAATTATTCACATTTTGGTCACTTTGAAAAATTAATTTTTTAATTGGTTTATTTTCCTTACAGATTTGTTAAAGGGCTAATAATTGCAAATAATTTAAACTGTAACATTATAACACACAAGGTGACCTTGTATTGGTAGAAAATTTTTGGCTAATATATTTAATTTCAAAGATTTTTAAGGTTTTTATAGAGAAGTGAGCATTAATTTTATAAAGTTCAAATATTTTGAAGTTTTTATTTTTCTTATTGATTTAGATATTTTACACAGTCCTTACTTTATTGCTATTCTGGTATTTAAATGTACAGTTAAGATTTTTAAGATGCTTAATACAATGGTAACTGCTTTGCTTTAGACTTAAGTAAATATCTTGTAGTAGTGCAAAGCAATATTTTATTTTAAGAATATTAAACAAATTTCCAAAACATAAATTTTTTTTACAGTTGTTAAGTAGTTTGTTTCCTTTTTAGTCCCAAGTATACTGCTTTCAATAAATATCACTAATAATAATATGAAGAAAAAAATTAAATTCTTCGACTGCGACTTTCCTTCGACATTACTTTGCACAGTTCAAGATTTGATTCGACTTCGCTTCACATTTAAAAGCAGACCTTCGAACATGCCTATAAGAAACATTTATACACATTTGGTAGAACTAACAAACATTTTTCCCAAGTATTTTACAAAATAAAAAATTATGAAGTGTCGTATTTTTATTCGTGATAACAATTTAGACAAAATGCCCGACATAACTAAAATGTAAATTAAATAATACCTAATGAACATATTTCTTAGTTAACATTCTGGTTAACTGTAAAATGCCACTTAAGAACGTATGTTAGCTGCATTTCAAAATATTTGATGCCCCATAATGAGTTTTAACTTTTTACCTTCGTGTTGAGATTTTTATTTAAGAAAATCAACATTTCTACGCGTGACGGATCAAGTCTGTTGCATTTAGTGTCATAATTAATTCCTTTCGCTAGCAACAATAGCTGGAGGATTGCAGAGGTACTTCTTTGCAAGTATTTTAAGCGTGCTGTTACTTCGTCGTGAGTTCCAGTAAGCTGCTACTGATGCAGTCAGGGCAATCACACTCTCTTCAAAGTAGCAATGATGTTCTGTTTCTGGTTGCTCGTTTCCAGGACAATAATCATCTTTGGCAAAAATTGAACTATATTATATCCAAATTCCACTTTCTTCCTTGCTTTGTTCAATTTCGGCATCACTCACATTGAGATTTCCAGGTTCTGTTTTCTTCAATAATTTAGCCTTGGCTAAGAGGAGTTCTTAAGCTGTTTGAAACATTTCACCATTTCTGAAAGGTGCACCTTAAACCTTGGATCCAGAACTGTCAAAATAGGATTGTCCTCCAAACTGTTGTAGGGTAAATTTCATGATGTTAGAAGGTTGTTTTTCAGACATTGCAATCCAGAGCCAATTGGAGCAGGTTTGGACAATTCACTTTCCAACACATGTACAAGTGGGATCACTTCAGAGACTGTTACACTCTCTTTAATAACTTGAAGCGTAACAGTGAATGTCAGTTGCATTTTCCAATAGTTTCCATTCAGCACTACTTAATTCAGCTGGAAGTTTGAGCTGGCATGCTGCTAATTGTATTGCTGTTTTGTGTTCAAGCAATCTGTTGAAAATTTAGTAGGTAGAATTCCATGTAGTTGGCTCATCTTGAACTAGGCATTTTCATAGAACTTGAGCCATTGCCTGACATTTTCACAGCTCTTTACAAGCTTGTGGAGAGTGTTTGAAGTGTCCTACAATACGTTTACATACACTTGCCAGGTTTGAAATACTCTTGCTTGAAAAGAAATCAACCTTTCAGCATCAACGGAATATTTTGAGCAAAGCATGAAAATTTTTTTTACTTATAAAGTTCTTAAGAAGCTGTCATGTTGCGTGCATTGTCAGTTACCACAACTTCTACTTTGTCACTTATGTCCCATTACATTAGAGTTGATGATGTGAAATCACACTTAATTCACAGCAGTGACTTACCGTATTTACGCGAGTATAACACCCACATTTTTGACCAAAAAGCAGCATCTTAAACTTGGGGAGGGTGTTATACATGAGCTAACTTTTATAAAAAAATTTCATCTCAAAAAATAAGTTTTCTGTTATTACTATAAACACAAACAAACCATGTACAACGAGGTTTTACCAAATAAGTAATACACAAACAATTTAAAGAACAAATTTTTATTTTCAAATACAAAATAATTCCGGTAATACTCACGTAAACAAAGATGGCGGCCGCCATTTTTCTCTCAAGTCGTCATATAAACAAAGCAATTTCACATCTTCTTTCCATCGTCATAACACAAAAAACAATACCTTTCATAAAAATAACGTATGATATTTACAAAATCACAAATAAAAACACGTAGACTTCAGTCTATATTACTGGGCCTACAACTAATCACTTTCATCACTGCCAGAATCACTGCTTGAGAACGATTCCGGCGCATCATGCAGCATGTCATCTTCCGTGCCGTCTACTTCACAGGAAATGCCAGTCACTTTGAAACTTTTGACGATCATTTCTGCAGATATGGAACGCCAAGCCGCCAAAATCCACGAGCAGACAGTTGCCAATGGAGCACGCTTCATTCGTCCGCTCGGAGTGAGGCTATGTTGCGCTGTCGTCATCCAAGTATTGTACTGACGCCGGAACTCTACCTTGAAAGGCCGATTCACTACCACGTCTAGAGGCTGTAGAAGCTTCGTCATGCCACCCGGGATGACAACCAGATCACTGTCTTCACTTACACGTTTCTTTACTTCATCCGTTAAGTGGCCACGAAAACTGTCCAACACCAACATGCCACGCTTGCGCAATAAAGCACCAGGGCGACGTTGCCACACAACTTTCAGCCAATCGACAAGAAGTTCATTTGTCATCCACCCTTTCTCTTGTGCCCTTACTGCAATTCCTGGTGGAAAAGTTTCTTTCGGCACCGTTTTACGTTTAAAAATTACGTACGGCAGGAGTTTACGCCCGTCTGCAGTAATGGCCAACATCACTGTGCAACGCTGTTTGTTGGCACCTGTTGTTTTTACGGGAACGGACCTTTCTCCAACTAACGAAACAGTTGTTGACTCTGGCATATCAAACCAGATAGGGGTTTGATCAGCGTTGCCAATTTGTGACAAAAGATAATTATTTTTCTTGCGCAACGCAATCACGTACCTTTGAAAATCTAGAAGTTTTGTTTCATATTCTTCTGGCATTTTTTGTGCCAAAGTAGTCCTGCGGCGAATGGATAGTTGTTTTCTTTTCATAAACCTCCGCACCCAGCCGTAACTAGCTTTGAATTTCGTAGGCTCATTGTCTAGTTTCCGTGCAATTTTACAGCCTTCCAATTGCAACATTTCTGTCGAAACCGAGTAACCGTCATTCCTTAAGTTCATCACGTACTCCATCAACTTTACTTCGAGTTCTGGATAAGCACACGGCCTGCCACGAAACGCACATTTGTTTTTAGATGCACTTGTGAGTTTTTCTTTTTTCTTGCACCACTCACGAACAGACTGTGCATTAACAGAAAAATGTCTCGCTGCAGTATAACTCGTTCTCACTCTCCCCATTTTCAATCCACGTGTTACCAGCAGTCCAGCATTCACTACTGTTCACCAACTTCCGGCTTCCGCTGTGAACTAGAGCGCCACTGTCGTTAAAATAACTTGGGCGCGTTCATTATTTCAGTGCGTGGGTGACGGTAACTGCTTGTCAACCATAGAACTCGCACTTGAAGAATGTCAATGGGTGTTATATACAAATTTTTAAGTTTTATTATTTTGAAAATTGAGAATTATGGTGGGTGTTATACACGGGCGGGTGTTATACTCGCGTAAATACGGTACTCCAGGAAATATTGCTACTTCAATACAAATGTGCTTAGAGTTGCATTCACTATCCAAAAAGTGTGCTGTCAGACTGAGATAGTCATCGTTAGCAGTAGAAGTCCAAAGGTCAGTAGTCAGGCTTAAGTAGTCCACATTTTCCATCTGGCATGCCAGTTTCTTCTTTGTTTCGTACATTGCTGGGATTACTTTAGCAGAAATAGTTTTCCTGGTGGGTATTGTATGCTGAGGTTCTAAGTGGTGGGTCATGTTCCTAAATCCAGTGTTTTCAACCAAGCTTAATGGTTTGCTTGTCAATGCAGACCATTTCAGCTATCAGTTGAGTTATATTCTCTGGATGTGGATCCCCCTCCTTGAACTTTGACTTCAGACGAATGTAATTTTTTAGTGATGTCTGAACAGAAGGTTTAGTTTTTTTTTTCATGGTACAGATCCTGGCAAATGTGTAGTGGTGTGTGCAGAGTTTGTTTTTGAAGCTGAACATCCTGGAACATCTTATGTTGTGGTATGCATACCTGATGATGATCTTTGCATTACTTGAGGGTATGGATGGGTCGGTTCTCGGTTCGGTACCGGTTCTAACAAATGGGTTCTCGATTCTTTCTAGCTGTCAATTTATATAGTGGTATTACTGCTTTAATTTTTTAAAAAAAGTAGTAAAATTTTAAAGGAAAATTTTTTTATTTACATGTTAGAAACAAACTCAAAATCTCAATAACTTACACAACTTACTTATCTTGTACAGTATGCAGGGAACATAGCATTATATTAAGTTTACATCTAGCCTAAGAAAAAGTAAATGAATTGTTCACCCTCCAATTTGTTCAATACTATGATCAAATCTTGCAGAGCTGTGTTCTGTACTAACATTCTAAATATAGCTTATATTTAAGTGATTTACAAGACTCAAAATGCAATACTGGAAAACAGAGGACAATATAGTGATATCTAATTAATTACTAGTTCCAAAGAATAGAAAACATAAATAACTTTTCAGTTAAGCAGCTTACTTAACTACTGTAAATTCATATTACAAAATATAAGCATCTTAACCCTTTACAGGATCTAGCCTATTCCTCTTTGTATCGCATATTGCACCTGCAGTGCTAAATGCACGTTCACTCGACACAGTTGATGCCAGTATAAAAATATATTTTTTAGCAAGTTTTTTTTAAGTCTCAGGTGCTTTGAGTCTCAGGTGCTTTGAGTCATGCCAGTACTAACCAACTGCACTAGCAGGGTGGCCACCCACCTGGAAAACCTGGAATTATCAGGGAAATTGTGGTCACCTGGAAATATCAGGGAAATGTCAGGGAATTTTTTGTTCATCTGAGAAATTTCAGGGAATTTTCTTGTCTCGTTCATTTTGAGCTACCGCAAAATTCATAGGAAGGAATATAATGGAGTTTTGAGAACATTATACCATTTTTATTGAAAAAATTACCGTTATATAGGTGTGATTATACTCTATTGTCAAGTTCGTAGTTATTTCTGGTGAATGTTTTGTCAAGTTCACTGACAGTAGTGTCAAGAAGGACTTAAAATATTTATATTTATTGGAAAATGTGTTGAATAATATGCCAAAAAGGTGTTTTCATGCTTGCAAAAATCAGGGAAATTTTTGGTTTTCTATCAGGGAAAAATCAGGGAATTCTTTAGCACTAAAGCTTGAGTGATGCCTAGAAATATTTGAAGAAGGAAGTGACAGCTTTCACATGGCCCAAATGCCACAACTACTGTCATGAACCTGAGGAGGAACAAATGGTGGAAGGTTTCCTTGGCTTGCTTGACTCGAACACAACAAAGAGCATTTATTTTAAATTGTTGATCTAATATGGTTGCTTTCACCATTAAGTCATTGGTATGAATAAATGCAAATTCTTTTTTTTTACCATGCAAGGAAGTCATTTTCAAGCCTTGAAGACCAATGCCTTTGGGTACCGGAACTTCCAAGTGGCACTCTATCACATGTATAAGTGGTATGACCTGTAAAGGAAAGCAATAAAAACTGCAATTAAAATATTACAATCTTAAAAGGGTAATCATGTGAATTATGCATTTTCACCATCGGTTAGAGTCTGACATTAATTTTGAAAGGATGACCTAAAAATAAAAATGTTATTGTGATTTATTTAAGCGTAGCAGATGTTTTTTTAGCCACCCCTTTAATATAAATATTATGGACACTAGAGCCAAAATAGTTAGGCCTACTCTACACAATCACCCCTTTAAAAAAAGTTTGAAAATGTTAGAAAAATATCTTACCTCAGAAATAGTAGATGTATCTTTACTGAGCTGCCGAGTTGCTGTGTCAAAAATCTCTGTGACCTCAGTAATGTGTTCTGCTTTTCTCCACTCTTCTGCTGTAAGTTCAGCACCAGCAGCTATATTTGCTTCTTTTTTGGCTGCTGGCCATCATATGCAAAGTACTGTTCCAACGAGTATTTTTGATTCATTCTGTGCTGGGGCAAATTAAACTGGTTTTGGCAGTCCTTCAGAATTTTGGTATTTTTGTAAGAGTGCTTAAAGCTGGAAATAATTTTTTTTGCATTTTGGTACTAACTGATTTTTGATTACCGGATTATCCAAGCAAGCTTTTTTAATAACAACCTGAAAAAGGTGAGCAGAACAAGGAACAGGCAAAAAGTTGGAATCATCTAGTGCTTTAGTGATGTCACTTCCACCATCCCTCACAATTGCTACTACTTTTGTAAGCAAATTCCACTGAGAAAGTAGAGCAGGAAATACATTTACGAATGTTCTCAGCAGAGTGGCTTGTTTCTTAAAAAGGAATGACTTCAATAACTTTACGGCATAATTCGTAAGTTGTTCTACCAGTGCCCTTTCGATAAAAATGAACAGTGAGTGACATGTAGTAATTGGTGGCACAAGATGTCCAAAAGTCAGTTTTAATGGCAACGTACTCAACATTCGAAAGTTCATCAGATACACTTTTTGAAAGTTCTGTGTACATTTTTGTAAGGTTCTCATTTGACAACTCTTTTCTTGTTGGAAGTGTGTATCTTGGCTCAAAGTGATTGACTCTTCTAAAACATATGTTTTCGACAACTGAAAGAGGTTGCATGTTTAGGCATATCATCTCCATTATAAGCCTGGTGATTTTCTGGGCTCTGTAATCTCGTGATTTGAATTTTGCAACTCTTGTCGTATGTTTGGGATAGTGTTGGTTGCTTGGCAGAAACAGCATATCTGATGTGTTTTGGTGTGGCATTTAAGTTTCTGCTATTACAATACAGAGCTGCATTTGTATTTCCAGATGATTGCCCTGTTTCACCTGAATTATCAGGTTCACAATCATCATCAGTTAGTTGCTGAGGCACATACGTGTCTGCAGATGTACAGGGTTCAGAAAAGATAGATGATGTGGAATCTTTCAAATGTGCCTCTCCTGTATATACAGCAGAAGTAGAAATGTTCTTTGCATTAGAACATGTAGATGTGGTCCACTGTGCTCTGAAAAGTATGCCTCAATATACATTTTTTTAGTTACAGACTGACTGGAAGTAGATGGTACCTCGGTATTGACACTGCCTGTAACAATCTGAGTGCGAGAATCTAATGCAGTTTAACTAGAAATTCCAAGTCTTGAGGAATGGATACTAGTTAAATGTTTCTTCTTCATATTTGATGTGGACTTTGATTCCCCACGTGAAATACGTTTGTCGCATAACAAACACTTAGCAAAGAGTTGGTTTTTATTGTCTATTACAAAGAAACGCCACACTTCCGACGCCATCCTTTTAGAAAAGAATTTTCAACACCAATCCTTGATAAAGTTTCAAACTGTTCACAAACACTTAACGAAACAACATCCCGTTTTCAGTTCAAAAACAATTAAATTCATTTATTTGCGACGGACGTAGGTTACGTTTCTGCAATCTGTTTACAGTTCTTACTGTCTATTTTGGTGGATAAAAGCACTTTCGAAAACAGTTTATGCGGTTGATCATGTATTAATCTCCCGTCTTAAAAAAATTATAATTTTGCGATAAAGCTTAAATAGTGATAAACCATTTTGTATTTAACGGTTAAATATTTTAACATGTACGTAAAAGTAATACGGTAAAATTCGTGAAACTTTCCTGACAAAAAAAGAATAACGTGATACTTAAGTTGGCTTCTCTGCGTAATAAAATGGTGCTATGAGAAAGAAACATAAACACAACTGTTGAAATAATCTTCCTGGTTAACAATTATATTCAATAGAATCGTTAATAAGATTCATATCATTATAGATGCAATTTAGATAGTAACCTCGCAACATTCAAGCAGAAGTCTAATGTGTAAACATAGATAATTCTGCTACAATAAGTATTTGTATACACACAAGGTTAGTTGGCATGAGTTACATTATTTTTATTTGTGACTGAGTAAATATTTGTTAACGTTGTGTAATCTGCCAAAAGTATCAAGAATTTGCGTAAAAGATTCGTAAAAATCACCATTCGCGACAATGGTATGTCCACGTATAACCTTTTTTTTCCTCCCACTTTTACACCGATTCTTGGTTCTGGTTCTCGACGTCAAGAACCGGTGGTACCGAGAATCGAGAACCGGAACTGACCTATCCCTACTTCAGGATCATCAATACTCTCCTCACTTGTAGATTGTAAAGTAGTAGTATCACTGTTGTGTGAAGATGTGGTTACAGAATTTTTTGTAGCAGAATTTAATTTGTGTTGTGATGAATAATGTTTCATGAAATTCGTTGTAGATTTTAAGGCTCCACGCTTTATTCTTGAATGACAATAATTGCATATCTCATATATGCCTACCTTAACACAAATATCTGTAGCACATACTGTTAGCCAAATTTCCTAAGTTTTTTATCACACTACCGTATTTACTCCCGTATTTTCACGTCTGAATTTGTAGAAAATTTTTTCCCCTTAGGCTTCACTTGTTTTGTTGTTATGCGAGACTGAAATTGGGCTCTAGTGTAGGTTTATAAAATGAGCTATAGTGCAGGTTTTTATCTTTTGCCACCACAAAACCAGAAAAGTGAAGGGGAAGAAGGAAGTATTGGCTGTGAAGGTAGTTGTGTTTCCGAGGTCAGAGGAAGGAGTATTAATTTTGCCGGAAGGGGAGCAGGAGAGCCATTGTGGTGTGGCTTGGCCTTGGGCAGATGCAAAGGAAAGAGCGGGGAGGGAGAGAGAGGTTTCTTTTGTCTCGCTCGTTCCTTTGACCTATGAAGTGATAGCAGACACAGGGTGTTTTAGTATTTGTTATGTGGATTATTGGTAGAGCCACAAAAATTTTGCAAACGTGAAATAACCGTGCTAAATTGCGAAAAATTTCAATAGATGTGATAAAACATTAAATACGAGTGTTTCCGCGATAGATGCTAATATTTCTCTTGTAGGCTAAATTCTCCTAAACAGTTAATTTTAACATCATCACATATAAACTAAACTACAGTGTTGAGATATAATTGTACTTTTAATTACGTATTGTTAAAATTTTTACGTGATGTTACAAGATAATCGTAGAATAAGTAAACAAACATGGTGAGCGGGCTGCTGTACGAAGTGAACCGGTTGTGTAACAGTGGAAGTAACGGCAGCTAGCTAGTCTGCGCCCATCACAGATAGCTTTGTGGACAGCGTCTATAGCATGGGATGAAGGAGGGAGGCAAGAAACCGTAGAGGCGTGGCTTTTCCACACAACTCCCCTTGCATCAGCCAGCCAACCAGGAACCCAGGAGGGCTAAATCATCACTATCACATGCTCTCTCCCTTTCGCTCCTTTGACTCAACCCCCTGCCCCCCGAACCATCATCAGTACCCACCAGTGCAGTCTGTCTCACACCACGCAGTTTTGTTGTGACTGGTAACATTATTTTTTACCAACCACGTGCTTAAAAAAACTATACAACCAGGAATGTGTTGGCCCTACTGTGTGCAGTACTGCCATCAAGATGGAGCTGTTAAAAAGTGATGACAGCTATAAATAAGTCCCACATGTGCAGCAATAACGATAGTTGCTTGACTAGGCAGGCGTTGGCGATGAGATTGGGGCAGTACAAGGTCAAACGATAATGCTACCAGGCGGGCGGGAAAGAGATAGAAAGCAGCCTATTCGTGCTCGCAGCAATATTTGCACTTCGCTTTGCGTGTTTAGGTACAGTCAACTGTTTTTTCCTTGTGAACTTTAGATTTGCCTATATTTTATATGAAATGCGTTATATTTTTGAACACCATCCCCGTTCACTTTAGTCGTGAACTCGCTGAGGACATGCGGCAATGTGTACATGCTTAGTTTAGAACTAGTGTTCGCTGTACTTTTAGATATTGTAGGTCATGCCATGGCTAGTGAATGAAAATACGGTCGCTGCAGCTGTCGTAATCGTGCTCAAGGACATGATGAAACTTCGTTCACTTGGCTTGTAACTAAAGTCTGTGGCATCTCCGATGGCTGACAACACCAAAATAAACTGACTGACTAAAAATGTAACGAGTCACAAAAAAAAAGGTTTCCTGTTTAAAAAAGTGTGCATATAACACACCCCCAAGATATTTTTTGTGGGGTGAGACCATACTCCTCATTTTGTGTGTGATTGTAAGCATATCCCGCAAACCTGGGTTGGGTGGGAAAGGAGGGGGGGGTGGTATTGAGGCTGTTCATTTTCAAGTTCCTTATCTCGGTGTCTGATCCTCTGAAGAGTAGGCGGCAGATTTCACGAAAGAAGAGTTGACTGCTTCCTCGTTTAGCTGTCAAACTCTCACATATGCACGGCGCATACACAGCCACTTCCAGCTTTCAGAAAAAAAATAAGCGGAGTGTCGTACATGCGCAGGGCAGAAAAAAAAAATAAGCTGGTAAAATAATTCTCACGCACACTTTTTTCTCTTGGATACTGCGCTGTATTACCTTCACGACAACTGTCATAGTTACAGTAAATTATGCCGTTTCTAAATTGTGTCATTGTGAGCACCAATTCTGATTCCACTTTTTTTTTTTCCCAGAAAATAAATATTTTTATCTCTGTACCAAGATTCACTGATTCGACTCGACCCATCTTTGCAACAATGTTAGGTTATGAAAAATGAGACAAAAATGGTTGAGGATGATGACAACACAAATGACAAGTGACACAAGTTGTTGTGAACAGAGGTGACGACAAAGAGAACT
Organism: Medauroidea extradentata; assembly: GCA_003012365.1. Taxonomy (NCBI): domain Eukaryota; kingdom Metazoa; phylum Arthropoda; class Insecta; order Phasmatodea; family Phasmatidae; genus Medauroidea; species Medauroidea extradentata. The sequence continues at coordinate 25,326 of PNEQ01109093.1, forward strand.
CAGATGAAAAGTAGCAAGCTTCGTTTGACTACAGCAGTTGTGACATTTCTGAAACGGAGATCTGTTCCTGTCTTTAGGAACGCATACTGTCTGAGGAACTCCAACAGACTGACCATGATATCTAAATAAAACTAGTTATGTATGTACAATTGAAACACACTAATTAATATCTCAACCAATGATAGTGGTTCTGCCTCTTGATTGGATGTGCAGTAGATTGGGCATTGTTTTAGGTGCTAGTAGGGAATAAAGGCCAATGCTACACATGGATGAGTGACGTGGCATAAGCACAGACTAGTTCCTCTATAGTATGTTCAGAGGTTCAGCATGACGGTGTACACAGCATCGTGCAGGTGCCCTCTCCTGTTAGTCCTTGTTTTACACTCTGATCTTGAGAGCTGGTGAGAGTTTAAGTCAAAACACCTAGTGAAAGCCATTTGTTTATCCTTTGTGTGTTTAAAGCAGCTGATATTCATGTAATAATTTTTAAATTTCCAATAAGTCATACTGTACTTTTGTTCCACAGTAAGTGTTTTTTGGACTAGAAGAGTTGTAACCCTCCACATTTCCACAATGGAGTACAGGCACATAATGCATGACCCCGTGTCAGGGTGAGTAATAAAGGGATGCGCTTGACAGATAAACTGCATATCATAACTGTAATGGTATCGGTAATCATAAACTGTTTAATCAACTTGTTTCTATGATACTTTGTCAGAACTGTATGTAATACCGTATTACCTTGAATCTAAAACGTCATTGATTCTAAGATGCACCAGAATTTTTTTGGGGGAAAAAAACTTCAAAGACGCACCTTGTTTCTTGCTTTTCAGAAATTTCTTTAGCAAAATATTGGTACTCGTAACTAACGTGCAACAGTAAAACCTGTTTAGAGAAATAATATTAAAGAAATATTAGCCTGTATGTGCATCAGTAAATTGAAAATCCTCGCCTTTTCATGAACCGAACAATCCGTCGACGATTTGTTCTGAACTGGAGTCATGTGATTGCAGGTCACATTGCAATCTCCAGTGCATTAAATTTTATTACTTTGCACAATACCGTGAATCCACCATCCCATTGTACAGCAAGAACATTTTTCACCTCTTCTTTAATTTCTGGGAAACTACCACGTTTCGGCCCTGGAAAATCTTTCTTTGAACTTCTGGATGCAAATATTGTACGACTGTCTTTCTTCATTACACTTGTTAATTTCAAAATGTGAACCAGTTCCTCTGTTTCCTTTATTTTCTGCAAAAATAATTACTTTTTGTTTCAATGAGGTATTGTAAACACACTTTTTTGGCCATTAGTCACGAAAGTACTGTAATTAGCACCAAAACAAACATTACAATCATAATCGGTACAGCGTGCAGCTTATGCTTTCGGCACTATTAGATAACAGTGCTGTTCTGTACGCCACATGCATGTAATTATTTTATCCGCTAGGTGGGTGATGTGCGTCTTTTTACCATACCCGCTAGATAGCTCTGGTGGACATTGTTTGCGTGTGCGTGTTTACAGAATTTACGTGATTTTTACAGTTAAGTCATAATTTCACCTTATGAAGCACATATGTAAAATTTTTCTGAGTGAAACTACTGCAAATTATACATATTATTAAAACAGTTGTAGAACTATGGTAGTACAGTGCAACAAAAACTAAAGAATATTAAGAGTAAAAAAATTTCACCTTTTTTCGCCATAAAAAACATTGCTGTTTTTAAAAAAATTTTTTTGACAAAATTTTTGTTTTAGATTTGAGTAAATACAGTATTGTCCTGTCCTGATTCATAGCTGAGTCAAGATTTTGGAGGATTAAAATTTGTGAAAAAAGTTAGCTTACAGTGGAGTAAAATACTGTACAATATTTAGGAGTGCCACAGCATCATAAAGTATGTAAGTGGCAAAGATTTTACATAGTGAAACTGTGATTTTATTTTATTTTTAGAAAATATGTCTTAAAGTACCTAATATTACTTCTTTTTTTTTAAGGTTTCTAAGGTATTTAAAAAAATGTGTTTTAAATGTAAAGTGCAAAATTTCAAATTTTTTTTTCATGTCCATCTAATCAGATTTCACTATAGTGCACAAAACAGTTGCTTTAGTCACTTTGAGGAACCCCAATAACACAATGTTAATAGGTGAGCGTATTTTATAGAAACTTGCAACCTTAGTTTGAATTAATTTTTTTATGAAGTAAAGGTTTAGGGATAAAGTTTCGTTAAAAAAAAAAAGTGCGTGCCATTGGTTGGTTTGTCATGAAGGAGTCTGTTAAATAGATACAGTTGCCTCACATTTTGTAAAAGTGCCTAGTACTACTGGAGGTTTAGTTAATTTCTGCCACATTTTAGTGTTTAGAGTTCTGACATCAAGAGTACTGAGGTACACTAGTTCTGTCGCCTGTGTACAATATCAGTTTGTGATGTGTGTTGCTTTGTTACAGATGCCTCTAACCAATCGAGATACAGAAGACAGTTGTGTCGAGGGAAGTGCAAGACCACAATCTTGGATTAAGAGCAGTCTGCTTATCCCTCAACAACTAAATGTGGTGTTTGCATCTGCTCCTATGCCAATTACTTCATGAAAGTGCACTTGCATTGTCATAATAACAGGAAAAATAAATGTCATAATTTCCCTTATTTGGTTTTGATTTGACAGTAAAAATGATAGTTTCTGCAGGGAGGAGTGTGGTATTACTAGGTATAAAAAAGAGTGAAGTAAAAAAAAATATTTTTTATGATTTCCAGCGATTAGGACTTTGTCACCTCTTATTAGGTTTGATAGTACATTGTGAGGTGGGGCCTACCAAGTGCTGTCTGTATAGAGCATGAGACTAGGGGGTACAAAGTAAGTATGGAACCAACTATCTGTCCCATACACGAAGAGTGATTGTCGATCTTGGCTAGGTATGATCTTCTGGAGTTTTTCAATGGATAGATATTTCACTTGTAATGCTTTAGGTACAATGGTCTCTCACCTAAAATAAAGTTTCAAATAGGCGGTGCTTCTTAGCAGAGATTTTGGCAGGAGGATGCCACTCGTCAAGCAATCTCTGGACCGGTCCGGCCTTAGGGTGTGGAGGGGTCTTTATAGGGCTAAGCAAAGGTGGTGCGATTCTTCATGTCCCGAAGTGTTTTCCTTAGATCATATTTCTTAGGTGAAGTTTTTGGGGTTGAGTATTGTTTACAAAGTTCTGGTAAAGTAGGGGCCTCGCACTGAATCGGCACTGCAGGAAGGATAACTATACTAAGATCTATTGATTGTTTGTGGCACTGATTATGTAGTAACAAGGCTGCCTGCCTTTTAGCTTCTTCACGACTTACTACACTCTGATTCTCTGGTTGAGACGTTAAATTAAATAAAATATGAGAATAAGTTCAATTACTATATATTGTAACCAACAATGTATACAAGTTTGGTGGCACACGAACCTATACAAAGTCACTGAATTTACAAAGATGTACATGAATTCGCTTGTTGACAATTATTTACACTGTTTCTCTTTGCTGCACACTTCTCAAATGTTCGCCACTGAGTACTACTTGATACTCAAGGTAGGAAAAGTGCAAGAGTTGGGGTGTGGTACAAGAAATCCGCCGACAGGTGGATTTTAGGAAGGGTATCGCAGATGGCACCGTACAGACATCAACCCTCTGTAACGGACTGTTTTGTGTTGGGCTGGGGCACCTCATGGACATCAACTCCAGCGTGTATGGTAGAAAGGAAGGTTTCAGGTAAGGGTAATCTGTTGGCACCTTGTGGACGTCAACCAACAGATCGGTAGGGAGTGAGCGGCACCTCACGGACATCAACTGCTCAGAAAGGGGAGTGCCAAGGAGACTAGGTGGTTAGGCTGATCCCCTGATGACTGACTAGGCAGGGCTGAAGGCCTCCTTTTAATATTCGGAATCTTTAGGGGGTCGAGCAGAGTGGGTGTCCTCCCGAGGGGGTGATGCTAACGAGACTTCAGGAGCAAAGCGGGCTCTAGGCAGAGTGGCTAACTATGCTGCGTGGAATGTCACCGCGTGGGCGCGCGAAAGAAAAACACATAATCTAAATAACTCCACTTTGTGTTGCGAAAAATGTTTAAACGTTATATAAGTTATGCCAAAATAAATGATTAAGATTTGAAAGGCTTACAATATATAAATACGTTAGATAACAAATAAAAATGTTAATAGGTTTACAAACAATTTGTAATGGCGGCGCATGGCCGTGGTTTCCTTACAAAAGACGTTAATATAATACAAACATGAGGTAAAGTATATTGTAAGTTAAAATTGCAAACAAAGTGCGGCATCAAGTGGTTTAAGGTATGTGAAAACTTCTTAACTTTGTCTTACAAAAGGGGAAAGTAAATCTGCGACTGAATGTAAGTAGAAATCTAATCTGGCCGAGTGAAATGCGTCAACTTATCAGCTCGAGGCCTGCAGACAGATGTCTGCTAACCTGCCGTTAAAATTGTATGAGATTTGAGAGACATAAACTGGCAAATTACTTAAGCCATTGTAGTTTGTATCTCTGGTGGTGATTTTTTTTTGTATTAGAGGTAATTGCATTATTGTATTAGCCGATGTATACGATGACTATGGTATTTATACATGTTTTTGGCTTTCAAAAATTGCTACTCGGTATATGTAGGTGTGAAAATTGTTGGTAACTTAAAAATTGTTTGAAAGTTAAGCTGTAAGCTGTGGGTTGTGTATGATGTTACAAGGTTTGCGTTTTCCATCTTAAATCAAAACAAGAGTCCCGTTTTTTAATAAAAATTTACGGTAAAAATTTTTCACGAGTGCTGTATTTCTGAAATAGATCACTTTTACCTTGTAGTGAAGCATGCGTCGGTTGGCAATTAATATAATTAGTGCCTGTCTAGATCCTTTGCCTTGCCAGCATGCAAATCTCAGGCAGAGAAAACGAGGATCTAGGAGCCTTATCACACATTCGTGTGTCTAGTGCTTGGCTGGCAGGCGACAACAGCGCACAGACATGCGTTGACCTTGCAAGCAGCTGTTTCAGCTTTGCAGTGTAGTGTGAGACTGGCTTCAGTCCGCCATTTCCAAAGTATTGCATGGCAGGCAGTATTTTGATGTCGTCGGCTACATTTCCTCGTGTGCACCCGGAGGGCAGTAGTATCCTATTTTATTGGTTTATGTGTCTCTTAATTTTTATATACTGGTAGTAAAAACATTAAAAATATTTCAACTATGTGTTAGGGTTGGGTGGGATAGCAAAATTAAGGGGTCATTTCATACCATTTCAACCAATTTAAATAAAGTTGGTTGCCACACCGGTTTGGAAAAATTTAATATTTTTACCAATTAATTGTATTGGTTTTGAGAGTCCAAAACCGCCTTTAGAAAAAATTATTTCCGGCAAATTTATTCTGGGCAGTTGTTTAAAAATGGCCGGCGTGCTTAATTTTGAGTGTTCTCATACATTTGCGAAAAATTCAATAGCAGCTCTATTTATAACCCAATTTTCATGAAACAAAAACTAATTAATTCAGCAAAAAGAGCTGTTCATGATGATAATGACAAATTACACTACATATATGTATTTACAAGATATTACTAATCAGGGGCAAAGTACATGAAAAAATTGTACATTTTTCCCATATTCAAGACAAAATTCGAACTTGAAGGGGACAGAACACCTTAACAAGATTCTGTCTATTAAAAGTATAGTAACACTACTTCTCAAAAATACTTCGACACCTGAGGTGTTTTGTCCCCTTGAAGTTTTATAAGCTCCTGAAAATGAGAAATTTTAAAAAATTCTGACTTTTGTCGATTCATATCGCCTATGGGGGACATAAGAAAAATCATATTTTATGCATATAAAAAGTTAGTAAGGTATGTAACAACATACTAAAATTTCAAGTAGGTGATCTGCAGAATAATGAAAATATAGTGCCTTAAATTTCACAATAATACACTTTTTTCCCCTTTGAATATTTCTGTGAGACCATTGTAATCTACTAGATTGCAATAAAAACATACAATGTAATAACAAACACTAATGCTAAACATCTGTGTGTCCCACAATACAAATTACGACACAAAAAGTTTGCCAGACATATGCCTACTCCACAAAAATTACAATCATATTTACCACATAAGTCTTCTGTTTTGGGACAATTAATTACTTAGATAGGCTTGGTTTCTTCACTTGGTATTCTGCTTAGTTTCCTGATATTTATTTCCTCTTCTTTAATTTGTTATCCTATAGTTGAGTCAATTCTATGCTTGACTTGGAGTCTTAATTTCTCACTCTTCCAGTACTTGTTCCAAATTCACTCACAAAGACGACCTTTAGAATGTTTGTAAACGGCACACAGGCGTGATCATTTACTGATTTATAAAACGATGTTGCTGGTCCGGCCGGATGAAAGAAGTGGACAGTGCAATTTTCTTCATCCTTATGCACTTGAGTTACTTCTCCCAGCCACCATCTAGACTCATATACACAGGCTACGTAATCTTTTTCTTTAATAACAGGTACAATGTCGGTTGGAAGAATAGCTAGTGTAGCATCCTGAAAGTCATTTGAAGTTGATGTTATATAGCACCTAATTCTTTGCGTGTCAAGTGGTACAAAGTGATGTTTTTCTCGTGTTTTTTGTACTTGTTGGGCATTTTCAAATCTGTCATGTATATGGCTAGCTGCAATTATAATGTAATTTTGCTTGAGGTAGAAAATACTATGCCTGTTATATTGGACTTGCAAAAGTTGAACATTGTCTCTGGATCCAAAATATGTCCTGATGTCACGCTTTGAAGAGAGGCCTTGGTTACTAGCCACTTTACGGTCCCGCCAATGCCATCACATGGCCCTTTGCCATGGGACGTAGCAAAAAAATTCCATTCTGCCTCAATATGAAAGTCATAATTGTGGTAATAAAGATTGATGAAATTTTTTTTGTTTTTGTATTGACCACTTGCACCATCTGAAAAGTAGATAATTTTTTTTTATGAATGGGAGTGATGGTGATATTTCAGAAACAAGTTGCTTTTGGAATCCATACACTGCCAAAGCATTGTGATACATGTAATCACTAATGAAACAATAACTTTTAGAAACTACTATGTTTTCTGATGGGTCTCTGTAGTGTAAATAACAAATAGATGAAGTGTTGCTTGATCGTTGACCCAATGGAAACTTTGAATTTCATCTGAAACAATGAAGGTAAAATTTTCTGAGAAATCTCCAATAACAATGCATTCCATGGATTCCAAATTTCGTTTCAGATCTTTCAGGTAGTTTGACTGGGTTTTGGAAACGAAATGATGTTTCTTTAGGGAAACTTGTTTACAAATCAGATCTTCAGTAAACTCTTCACGTGATTTGGTTATAGTTATCAAGTCAGCCCTGTTTGTTGCTACCCACTGCTTATAGGTGATGTTGTCTTCAAATGTGTTCACTTCATCTCCGAATTCTGGTTCCATCAAATCGTGTACTATTTGTGATCCTGAACACTGGGCACATTCATCAAACATATAGCTTTCACTTTTCATTTCACAAACCATGGATTCCAGAATATATTTGTAATCTGTGTTAAGTTTTGCACCATCAATCATAAGTTTTACATTCTGATGAGCAATGCATACACAAACCGAATGTGTACCACTGGCACCTGCTAAAATACACCATTTAGGTCTAAGTTCTGCGAACTTAGAGAACCCAATCTTAACATCTGGATGTTCAGTACGAAAACATTGATACAATTCCTTTAAATTGCAAAGTATTAGTCTTTTTTGCTTCTGATCTTTTTCTCCATTTTCTTTTCGATGCAACACAAAATCCTTTTTCCCCAGGACATATCCTACTGTGATTGTCATTTTCGTAGAAGTGTGTTATCGTTTCTACAGTCCCATGTGACAGTTTCCTACTTTTCTTCTTTTCAATACCAGGTAGTATACCATATTTCTTTACCAGCTTCCTAGTATTTTTAACCAAATATTGGCTCGCTCCAAACTCTTCACACATTTTAAGTATTGACCATGATTGTGGTACCAAACTTAAGATTTTCACCGTATCAGCTACTTCATTGCTCTCTTTAAATCGGTCTTTCAGCTTACACAAAAGAATATCATACTCAGCCTCCTCTGATGGGTTTCCAATATCCTTCTCTTCACATGGGAAACTGAGGTACTCAATTTTTCTCTGAATACAGATGTTACTGTAGTTACTTTTTTTTCTATTGCTTGAGGTCTCTTTTCATGACTGAGTTTCTTAATTTTAAATGGGGATACTCCTAGGGCCTCACAAGCAGTCTTATCTGCACCTGCTGTTTCCTCTACAGATGCATATGTTTCATCAACAGGCTCTGTGCTATAGTTTTCAGATATTTTCTTAAAATATGTAATGCATAATCCCATTTCTGTGACCAACTGAAAATCTGGTCTGGAATGCAAACGTGCTACTTTTAGACTAATTTCTTTCAGCCCTTTGGTTATTACTTTCTTATGACATTGAAATGGGTCACAACAACGTTGACCAAAAAGATGAAAATATTTATGTACATATTTTTGTAGTGGTATTCACAAACTGTGGTTAGATTCGTAACACACAATCTGCATTTTAAAATTTCCTGATTTTCTTCACTTAAGTCACTAAATGTTTAGCTTATCATTTACCTTTCCATAAGTATCCTTATTGCAGTCTTCTTTACAACACACACCCACAGAACACTCCATTGTTAACACCTCACTTTCAACCTATTTTACCTACTATAGCTCCCTGGCTACACGAGCTGCATTCAACCATGCAGCTATGAACACTAACAGAGGTTGCAGTAGACTGTGTGGTGTACTCCAACAGCAATATTACATCATGTGGTAAGCTTATCTACAAGTAGAGACTTGCTGAATTAGCACTCGGTTCTGATAAGACTAGGAGTGCATGCTACAGTCTCACTACTGGGAGTAAACATTACACAGCTGTGTGCAGCACAACCACTGCAATACAAATTTCCTTATTAATTTGACATCAAATACATTAAATACTTTCCAATATAATTAATATTATTTTTTTACAATCGTGTAGTTTAGCACATGTTTATGGCACAATATTTTCATTATTCTGCAGATCACCTACTCAAAATTTTAGTATGTTGTTACATACCTTACTAACTTTTTATATGCATAAAATATGATTTTTCTTATGTTCCCCGTAGGAGATATGTATCGACAAAAGTTAGACTTTTTAAAATTTTCTCATTTTCAGGAGCTTATAAAACTTCAAGGGGACAAAACACCTCAGGTGTCGAAGTATTTTTGAGAAGTAGTGTTACTATACTTTTGATAGACAGAAGCTTGTTAAGGTGTTCTGTCCCCTTCAAGTTCAAATTTTGCCTTGAATATAGGAAAAATGTACAATTTTTTCATGTACTTTGCCCCTTATTAGTATTATCTTGTAAATACAGATAGTGTAATTTGTCATTATCATCATGAACAGCTCTTTGCTGAATAAATTAGTTTTTGTTTCATGAAAATTGGGTTATAAATAGAGGTGCTACTGAATTTTTAGAAAATGCATGTAAACACTCAAAATTAAGCATGCCACCATCTTTAAACAGCTGCCCAGGATAAATTTGCAGGAAATAATTTTTTATAAAAAAGGATTTGCACTTTTAAAACACATATTAATGAATAGAGAAAGTTTCAGAATTTGTAAACAACGTGCAGCAACCAACACTGGTTGAAATGGTGTGGAATGACCCTAAGATGTAGAAAATTTCAGACTGGGAAAAAAATTTCCCCTGGGAAACGAGACGGTAACGGAAAATTTTTTTCCAAATTAATTAACATAATCAGTAAAACCCCTGTGAAACACTTTTCAGGGGACCATAACAAAATGGTATATGACATGAGAAAGTGTAAGATATGTGAAATGGTTAAACTGAATTTCTTGAATGCTTGACACCCGTTGGAGGTAATACTGTAGAGTTACCTTTCAGCATCTTAGTTTCGCCCCTGGGAGCAGGATGCCTGTGGCTCCGTAAACAGGGCTCTAACTGGGAGAGATCTCTGGTGCTGCGGTTGTTAAGGTTGAATTATTTCTATCATGTGCCTCTGTGAGTGAGGTGGGGCAATGCAGGACTTAGGTTGAGTGGAATTGTGGGGAGGTGCAAATGTCAGGTCTAGATAGTCCGGCAGAGATTTGTTGGGAGATGGAGGCAGTGGGGAAGGTGAAGATGTTTTTCCGGTGTTGGAGGCAGAGACAATGAGGCGCAGGTGATATTACAGCACACGAGAACGTATCTGTCGCGATGCGGTGATCGGGGAAGAGGATGTAGCCTGGGAAAGTCTTCTCTTCCTGGTTCTCAGCTCGTCGGCGGGCAGCAGCGTCATCCCTCAGCAAAGTGTGTACATGAGGCGCAGCAGGGCCCTGCCCTCCGGCTCTTCTACCCTAGGCCAAGGCGACTCACTCTCTATATTGTATGCTGGCCCTCCTTCAGGGCATACAGCTTTGAATGGGTTAACGAGAGAGATTTTCTCGCCTAGAGACCCAATTTATAGTTAAAGAAAGTCGCGGAGTGCTAAGGGGGTTGATTCGCGTGGTTTTGGAAAAATCTCTGGGGCGGCATCCAGGGGGCCAATGCTATTGCGTCCTGGCGCCTGCCGTCGGTGAAGCGGGACATTGGGGAGGCGTATTGGCGCCCTCAGTTCCCTGCGATCAACGCTGCCACTGGGAAGGCATAGACTGTCCCAGTAGATGAGCTGCGGGATGACGCGAGGGGCATGTTGGCGCTCTCTGCCGCTGCGATCGGTCGACACCGATTGGAGGCGTCGGTGATCCCAGGCTGGCGAGCTAACCGATGACACAGAACCCCGATGTTTCTGGGAATACCGGAAGGGCTGAGAGTTAACTTTTACAATTTTATTTTGGCCTCGGGGTAGAGGTTGGTATCTAGAAAGAGAAAGGTGGGGTATGGAGGAAAATCAGGAGGGGGAAGGGCAGTACAGACAAACAAAGTTAAGGTGGAGTTGTGTTTATTATAAATAATGCACAGCCCCAGCTTCCCCTGTTGACGGTTTCCTACTGCCACCTAACACGAATTGAGCCTCGGCGAAAAGGGCGAGGGCTGCTCTAAACGCGACTACACGGTAGATGTAGACCCAGGCGAGAACTCGGACCTGGTGAGGTATCTGCGTGTGCAAGAGACGACTACTGCTGGTAGGCTGCGCGTCACTGCAAGGGCTGTGGCGAGACTGGCGGAACTGCCCACCCCCCTCGAGCCGAGCTCAAAGCGCGCCTTATAAACCTTGCTTGCCAGAGAGAGTGGGGTGGGAAGGAGTGGCGGTGATAGCATATCTGCAAAGTCCAGGGCCGGGAGGTGCAGGGTGATATGTTCGCTTGGGGGCCACGTGGTGCTCAGGGAGGTGGGGGTGAGTATGCCTCTCACACACAGCGGCGTGTGGAGAATGGTAGCGGGTTGCCTGCTTACAGGCAGCACGTCTGGCGGCCGGCCGGCAGGGCTTTTGACATAGAGTAAGAGGGGGAGGGTGGGCGGCAGGAGGACAGTGAGGAGGCTCAATTGAGGCGATGCGCCTGCGGCGTGTTATGCTGTACTTGTTAACAATAATGCTTTATGCATAAAATAGTGTATATAGAAGTATCTACAAATATAAAACAATTTAAAAAGCAGTTTAATAAAAATGAAACAACGGTTTACGTGTTATGCAACTGTTTTTTAATCCTTAAACATAAGTAACCGGTAATAAAAACATTTTTTTGCATACAATATATGCACATGCAAAGTAATAAAGCATTATACATATTTAAATAGCCAGAGAAAACATTAAAAGTAAGTGCAAGTTGTTTACCTACCTTAGTGTTAGCAGCATACATGCAGGATTAAGGTCAGCCTATTTTTGACACTAGCCGCTGAATGTAGGCCTAACTTATCAACGCTTTTAAATAGACAGAAATTTTTGTTTGCTTTCTATTTTGGATTGCAAGTTCCTCAATGTTCTGTACGACTTTATAAAATTTAACACACACATTCTCACAACCACTGATGCTGTTTCGGTACCCCCAACTTAGTTGCTAATGCCACTCATGTTCCGTTGTGTTCATCAACCTGGTTCAAAATGTCGATTTTCTGTTGAATGGTGAGATGCTTTTTTTTTACCTGAAGACCCAGCCTTCATAACGTATTTAAAAATGTAAAAGTTAATCTCTTATAAGAAAATATTCCAGTTAAAACATACGTATACTCAGTGTTTATAATTTTACCGCGATTCGACTAATTATAATGAACCATACTGCAACTAATGTTTCGTACAGAGAAGACGAGAATCTCCATCACAAAAACTATTGATTACGTGATTAGCGCCACATTCCAAAGATTCTCACTGCAAGCATCTACGGAGTGTGGCGCTTCTTAATCATGTGATCAAGAGTCGACCACCTAGCGCAGTGAACAGTTGGTGGATTATGGAATGCGTTTGCTTGATGCAGCCATTTCCTTCGGGCATTGAAGTCTTCTAGGCGATAGGCTTTGTCAGTCTATGGTGATGCATGTGGTTGTTTGTTTCATGTTTTGAGGTTAAAATGCACCTCGTATTTTGAAGTTATGTGAATATATTATTTAACTGAAAGGTGGTATGTATGTAGTTAATAGGGGTGTGCCTACCTGTGTTGATTTTGGCTGGAACTGAACTCAAACTATTTGTAATTAAGTTCGTTGAAATTGAACTCTAACCATCTAGCGTCTACTTTCATACAAAGTGTTGTTGATTTACAATTAAAATGCAATTCACAATTAAAAACAAAAACAAGTTTGCAGCATATACAAACACCACTTGGACAATAGAATATTAGGCTTAAACCTTTTTTTCCATGACTCAAATAAAACAAGTTTTTCTATAAACTCTATTTCGTAATTTGCGTACATTTCCAAATAAGTATATTTTTAAGTTTTATTAGAAACCAAAGTTTAAACATAGCTTAGGCCTACTAACAATCGTTAAACGTGGCTAGATAATTTTTGTTGTTTCTTCACAAACTCGTGTAATGTCAGTTCTTCGACATGTCACTGTGATAGTGTTCCTCTTTTGCTTGTGATGACATTCTCAGCAGTAGAGAACAAGCGCTCGCTGCTGACTTGTGTGGCAGGAATAGCCAAATACTTACATGCAAGCAACATAACTTTTGGGTATTTGGACTCGTTGCTTCGCCGAATCTCATCTTCGACAGTGATTCCATCACTAGACAAGAAACAAGTTTCTGATAATTGATCGAAGCTGTCCCAAATTGGAGAGACAGATGTAGAAAAGATTGGTGCAGGCTTGGCATCAGGCACGAATTTAAGTGTTTCCTCTTTGAGGTGCTTTCTTACTAAAACATTTTCATGATTCTCTAACAATATATTCTTAAAATGAGGATTAAGAACCATTGCCAGTAAATTTTCTCTGACCTCTTTTGGATTTGGAAATCTTGTCTTTATAGATTTTCCAAATTCTTTTCCAAACATGACACCTGGCTGTGACTGGCTGACGAGTCTGTTGAGCGTAGTTGTTACCCCAAGCAATATGGGTATCACCATGCTAATTGTATGGTACGATTCTGATGACATTTCCACTGTTGCTTCATACACTAGTTTCAGAAATTGTACATGGAAGTGAAATAATAAACTTACGTAGTTGTATAAAACTTGAATTGAAAATTTCTTTTGAAGCATTAGGCCTACCTAAATACAGCTAAGTTACCTGATACTAATTTCCATTCTGAGTTGCTAAACCCATCGATTTTTGTTGTGGAGAGCTCAGCTCTCTTTATTCAAGGAGACGTTCCAGCATTAAATACTCACTGTTCCTACGAGTTTCAACTGCTAGAATTAATTCCTGGATAGGTTTATTCATTTGCCTTTGCAAATGCTCCAGTTTACTTGATGCCTTTAAATAATTAAAACTAACGTTATGTTGTAATTTCAGCAAAAATAATCTTAGAACAATTTACTGTATTGTCATAAACAGACCTACCTGGATACTTCTGTGGTGATAACCAACTATGGTACAACCCTTTGCACACACATTTTTCATGCCTTCAACACTGTTTTTGGCATCGTTCACAGCCAACTGAAGGGAATGTGCAAAACATAACACGTGGTTCCATGGAGACAGAGCTATAGCAGCAGACAAGTTTCCAGCATTGACAGATATCACATACACAGGTACTGTCTGCTCTCCAAGTTGAATATTCCATTTGTCCATTATTTCTGAGAGCTTGTGGTAAATTGCTTCACCGGTGTGGCTTCCTGGGAAGTAGCTGGTGGCAAGAGTATGTTTTTTCAAGATGAAATTATTCGTCATGTAGTGGCAAGTCATGAAATGTAGCTGTCTTGAGCCATAAATCTGTAGTCACAGACCAAGACTGTGCATCCTTCTGGGCAGCTTCCAACTCTAAACTAATGGAATCAGTTGCTTTCTGAACCATCTCTGGGATTATAGATCTTGTTACAAAAGTGGTCCTAGATGGTACCTGATGTTCGGGTATTATCTCATTCATCAAGTCCCTGAATGCCAGCGAATCAACAAAACAGTAATGTAAAAAATTTCTGCACACAAGAGTTGCGTTTTTTTTTTGCTAATCAATTTGGTTTTGGGGTGATCTGCTGACAACTTGGTCTTCTTTTGCAAAAATTAATGTTGAAATGGATTTGAAGAATTTCTCTTTTGTGCTGTTGCTAATTTAACACTACTAACCTCATTTTTTTGTTTTCCAAACATCAGGCACTGGTTTGAGTGGGCGGATTTTAAATGTCTTGCAAGTGTTGATGTTGTTCCAGTAGGCGTTTTTAATAGTTGACTACAGTAATTACATTTTGCAGTTTCTTCCTCTTTATTTTTTTTAAGTGTAACCAAATGACCGATGACTGCTGTAGCTGCTGATTGCCCTCCATTTTAACTCTGTATTATTATAATACTGTATAGTAATTTTTAGGGATGTGCGAATCCTTAATTTTTCGTTCGGGTCGAATCCAAATTGAATCCTTGTCAATATTTGAAATTCGAATCCGAATCCGAATCTTTACTCAAGATCAAGATCAATGCTGACAATTGTTTATAAGCTCCGATAATAATGTTTGATCAACCAAAAAATTAAAAATGTTTTCTATCAATCTATTTACTGTATGAACTGTTTAAAGGTAAAAAAAAAAAAAAATGACTTAACGGCATGATTTGGTTTTTACTTTAAATATAACTAGGGTACCTATATTGCCTTACTTGATACTGAAAACAACAATACTTGCCTGTCATTCATTACGAACACATCAAGCAATTAATATATTACACAAATATGAATGGTTTAACTAATTATCAAGAACAATTAGACCTAATTGCCACTAAAATGTTCACAAAACAAAATCAACAAATTACTTAAAATGTTTTAGCCACTTGAAAGTATGCAGGCATGTAACCATACAGTGTTTATTTAAATTAGAGATTTTCATTATATTATATTATATTATCATTATATTATCATTATTCCACTAGTTCAGGAGCTAGATTCTCTCTGCGGGAAGTGACAATATTTCCTGCTGTAGAAAAAAGTCGCTCGCTTGGTACTGATGTAGCAGGAGCCAGGAACCGACAGAATTCTCCTAGCAGCAATCGATACATATCTGAAACGACTGTGATTTATTTTGCACCATTTGCATGGGTTTATATGCCTACTGATGACAGGCTCTTTGAGATAGTTCTCAATGTCACTATCCACAACAGACTTTCGTGAAGAAGCTTCGTTTGCAGCAGCTGTTTGAGATGCTTGATCAAATTTTGACCACTCTGACAAATTTTTGGCAACTGAAGTTTCTTTTACCCCTTGTGTCGTCGACCCAGACACCTGATGCTTCTCTACCAAACTTTCATTAGATTCAATAAAAATCTTGAGAGAGCGAATACCTTTTGTCTTTTCGTGTTCTTGTGGCAAAACTGCCTTGAAACGGGGATCTGCAAGCATAGAAACTAGATATTCATCCTGTAATCTGTAGTCCGAGAATCGTGCGAGCACTGCTTTAAGTAAATTTCGTGCAAATACAATGCCACTTCCTGCATCAGCCTTACCGATAAACTTTCGAGAAGATCTTTGATGCCATCAATAATTGGAATCACCATTGAAATTGTTGCATACTTCTCACCACTCAATTCGTTAGTTGCCTCATGTATTGGTGCTAAAACATCTACCATTCCTGATATTATTTTCCATTCACTAGATGTCAAATTATCTAGTGAACATGAGGAGGTAAGTTCTGCAGCAACTGCTTCCTTTTGCTCCAGCAGACGAGAAAGCATGGCAAAGACACTGTTCCATCTAGTGTCAACATCTTGAATGAGTTCATGAGAGGGTTTCCCCAT
>PNEQ01109103.1:0-22467 GCA_003012365.1 Medauroidea extradentata
GGTAGTACATAACACAACACAACAGATGTTTTCACTGGCTTGTTGTCGCCAGGTTGCCTGCCTACCCCTGTTACTTTGGTGCACCATTGCAGGTGTAAGGATGCATTTCCGGACATGGGTTCCTTAATCAAATATGTTCCAAACATGCACATCTACCATCCCTATCAATTTGTAACACTTATTCTTGGCCACCCTGTATTACTTATGCATCCCTCTGGGTCTGGTTCCTTTACCCTGACAATCATCCCTGCCTCTTTCAGTCTTTCTAACTCTTTTTTTTTTTAGAGGGCCTAACCTAAATTTGGCTACCCTTCTTGGTGCATGTTGGAATCTAGGTGCAGTAGCATAAATTTTAATGGCATGCTCATTTGGGAACATTCCCAGGCCAGTAAATATATCCCTATTTGTTCTGACGAATTCATCCTTTGTTTCCTGTTGAGTTCTCATACTGTGTACTGCCTGTATAAGCCCTAGTGTTACACTCCCTGTCAAACTTAACAATGGAGTTGATTTGACATCCACAATGTAAAAATCAAGATATGCTTCTTTCTCCCCTACTAGACAATGTTAATTTACTACACCTGCCGGTTTGATCTGTGTGCCCCCGTAAGATTCTAGCACTACTTTTGTGTCCCTCACTTTCAGCTGCCTGTCAATCTTTTTAAACACATAAAATGGTATCACATTAACCTCGTAACCTGTGTCAGTTTTCATAACAATTTGCTTGTCTTCTATTATGACTTGTTCCCGCCATTCAGATAGTGATTTTTCAGAGCTTCTTTCAAGGCCAAACCCCTGTTTTGAGCCTTGTTGACATGCGTACACTGCAGAGGTATACACCGAATCTAATCCTACTGTTTTGAGGCTATGCAACATGAAAATATCATCATCATCATCACTATAATTTTTTTGTTGCACCAATCGTACCTGCCGCACTTTGCATGCTACTGCAAAGTGATTTTGCTGTCCACACTTGTTGCATTTCTTGCCCCATGCTGGACATTCCCGTCTTTTGTGCAGTAGTTTGCATCTGCTGCACTTAAACACCTCACTGTCATATTAACCCTCAGCACTGCTCTTACCTTGTTTCTGTCGACTGTTCTGCCTGTGTACCTGTTGTATTTGCCATCCTTTCCTCTGAAGAGCATCCACCGACGTCGGTTGATGTGCAGAAGATTTGGTGAGTGCTTCACTTATCTGTTGCGACTGTTGTTTACTTAATTCCACCGTCCTACAGTGTTGTGCTATCGCCTCTAGTGATGTGTCTTCTAGCCTTAAGAAGGCTTCCTGCAATCCGCGATCACTGCACCCTTGTATTATCCCGTCTCTTATCATACTGTCTTCTTGACTTTCAAATTCACAATTCCGCACTAGTATTTTTAATGAGGTTAAAAACTCTTCAAATTTTTCTCCATCCTCCCACACCCTCTGTGAGAATTTAAACTGTTCATATGTTGTGTTCTTCCTCGGGGAGACATAACGTTTGAATTCTTTAACTTCATCCTTAAACTTGTTCTTATCATTGCCTTCCTGTCCGCTGAATTTGAATGTGTTAAACGTGTGAAGAGCATCATCGCTGACGAAACTTAACAGGAGTGCCATGCGTACTGCTTCCGAAGCTTCCGTTTGCTGAGTTGCAGTCAAGTACAGTTCAAATTTTTGAAAGAACACTGCCCAGTTGGCCGCAGCATTAGATCCATTAATATCCACAGGACCCGGTGGTGGAATTAAAGATTGGTGCGTAGCCATTTTGATGCCGGTGCCGCCACGCCAAACCGCCGTTTTCACACTTCAGTCATCGTTTCACTCACCAAACCCACATTACTTTATTCCACATGACTGCGCTATGATGTATTATTATTATACAATGTATGCTGTTAATTATCATGTCTCTTTATTTAGTAACTGTATTATATTTGGACTGCTACAACATTCGGGCCTATGTCACGATCACGGTTGCACTGTTGCCAACCTCCTAAGTCTAGATATACCTCAATATCTTCCTTTGAAAGCAAGATTTGTACCTGGTACAAAAATATTAGAACTTGAAGTCATGAAGTCTCAGCCTTCATATTGAATTTGTTATTACATATTTGGCTATTATTTTTCTTTTACTGTATACTAAATTAGATAACTTTCAATATAAAAAATAATTTGCAAATTATCTTTTAATTTCCAACATTTTATACTTCCCTTTATTTCTCCGACTTACAATACCGTGCAACAACAGCATAAAACCTAACAGTAAAATGCTACTAATTTTTTTTTTATCGTAGAGTACTTACAAAAAGAGTCAATACTTCTAATAAGTTTCATATGACAACAGTATTTCAGTAATATTAAAAATCTTAAGTTTGAAATCTTAAAATAAAACTTAGGCTGAATTAATAATTTCAAAAACAAAAAGACACAAAACAAACTCTTAAAAAGTTAACAAATTATAGTTCAATATTAAAGTTGACCCTTAAATGCGTCGGGGGATGAAATAGGAATTTAAAATTATCGAAATCAAAGCATAACAGAAAAAACAAGACCAAATTCACAAAATTATATTTCAATGAAAAATTTAATTATAATATAACCTACTTTAATAAGATTTGGGCATATCATTTAAAACTGTCACATTTGTACACACAATATACATAAGTTATGTTGCAGTTATTTTGTTTCAAGTTTGCTAATTTAAATTATATATTTGGTTTACTTAAAGCTCCCCCAAAGCATTTAAGGGTCAACAATAATTGAAACTACATATTATTTTACTATTAAAAGATCCTTTTTTTTTTTTTTTAGTAGGGATTCCTTGTAGATTAAATTCTCTACAACCCTCTAACCTGTAATGTTTGCACTGATTTTTTGCTAAATGCATTAAATACATCGCTAGAAATAAAATTCTGTATCGTGTATGAATTCAAATAAACAAAACATTGATGTTACATGAAGAAAATGTAAAAAGCACACATCTGAAATATTCTTTGCCTTCAACCTGGGGCCAAAATGACTATGTCTCATAGAACTCTTCGAGTGGAGCATAAAAATTCCATTTAAATTTTCCTCTTTCTTTCGTCTTCTAGTATTCTCGCTTATTATATTTAGCCTGACATTTTTCTTTCAGTAGTGTTCAGTACATTGTTATGTCATTATTTTTTAAATAAAATAATATACCTAAAAAATTTTAACATAAGCATCATTGGCATTTCATAAATATGCTGTAAAATTTTAATGTCATTTTACTGAGTGGTTTCAATTTGCTGACGAGTTTAGTTCAAAATTTTCGTGGGTGCTTGAAGCAATATGTGCTTGAGCTACCTGTGGACCAACAAAAAATGGCACACGAGTATACCCAGTACTTACAGTGCCTTAGCATTAATGGTTGCATTAGCATCCTTCCTCGATGACTATCTACGAACTCTCTTGTACATGATGCATAGACATCTCTGTTTCAGTAGAAACATCATGGTGCATACAGTTTAAATACATGAGACAAGAGTGAAGCAGTACTTTGTACAGTGTCAGTTTTTTTAATTTAGGAGTTACAAAACCACTTGCAGCCACAACACGTTTGTGTTGAAGTCTTTAAGCATGTAGTATGGTAGATGTTTATCAATGGGGTGAACTGTGCTACAAAATGTGTGTTTAACTTAGTAGAATTCTACTAGACTTACGTGTAGCTAATGGTTTGCACCATTTCAGGGCCGTGTTTATAGCCTACTAATTTCTCAGATCTCACCTGAGAGAGTATCAAGTGAAATGCAATTGTGGTGTGAGAGTCACACTAAAATATTAGTCATTCTAAGATACCATACTTAACATATTAATAATAGTTTAAATAATCACTAGTCTATTCATGTAAAATGTTACTCTGAAAGCCATTTTCATGTAGCCTCTTATACGAGACTTACAAAAGCTGAAAAGCTTCTTTTTTCCGATGATTTTGCTTGATTGTTTGCTTTTATCTTAATAAATAATTCTTATTTTTTTGTTAATTTTCTGACTTATTCTTTTGTTTCTTATCTGAAAATAGGATATAAAAACTAATAAACAAATGTCTGGATAGGAGTACAATGGTTCGTTGCTATGTGATTGATCGTAACACAAAACATTTACATTTAAAAATATTTTTTTACTAACTACGAGCGTTAACTCAAACTTGGAATATCTTCTAATTGTACTCAATTGCATAGAAACTGAATTGCAAACAATATCTGCTAGGCTTTCCAATATTTAGATACAAAATTTATACATTTCATTGTGTTCTGCTACCTACCGTGATTTCTGGAACTTCTTAGGTTCTTCCATGCTGCTGCTATCTACTCCTCGAACTATGTAAGGCTTCGCATAATGCATGAAACACAAGAATTTTTTGTATTTTCTAAAATGCTGTGTGCAAGTTATTTACTCTGTAATATTTGTGTATAGATATTATTCTTTCTTCTGAGCTACTAAAGGTGTTTATAAAATGTAACCTCCTTGAGTTTAGGCATTCTAGATTACATGTATAGAATGCTCGATCACCAGAGGTTAGTCAGGTTGCAATTCGTGCATACTATTAGTTTGGTTCTCTTACTGGGCGCAAACAAACTTTACGCAGGACATTTTAAGAGTTGAAATTTTTCTGCTTTATTTTACTTGTGTCTCGTAAATGCCTAGAGTTTAAATAGTCCTTAGTGTGTGTTTAGGTCACTCAGATTACATTTAACTTACAATAATAATTTAAGTTTGTGGAAATATCATGTATAGAGCCTACCTCCAAAATATTATGTGCATGTATTGAAGACAAATTCGTAAATTATTGTAGTGATGATTCACTGTTTCACAAAATAATTTATAGCCACTGATTTCTGAAATTTTTCACTTTTTCGTTCAATAACAAATAACTTCCCGAGTGTTTTTAAGGACATATTAGAACACTTATATATTGTTATGTTGGGGCTATCCGGAACATAAAATATTTATGAACACTGGAAAAAAACTAGTAACCGAGCGGCTATTTCTATATTTATTTAATACTTTACTTCTATTTACAATTACTATCACTTACTTGAATGCGAAGCTGATGTGGCCCATATGGTAAAGCTAACTAACATTAAAGAAAACAATCTCATGTTCTACTCTGGCGGCTACACTGAGGGTGTGGCATCTGGCGCAGGCTTCAGGTAGTCCCAGAAGCGATTCCTCCTTGTAGACTGTTAGAGCAGAAGACCAAAGATCGCTCGGAATGGCGTGCAAGCGAATATAACTCAATCTATTGGGTGGAAGGGGAACTTCCCTCCAGGAATGGTACCTCCCAAGGGGAGTAACTTACTGGTCGGAAGATGCTGAGGACACCTCACGATTGGCTATGGACCAAGCCCACGCGCTATGCGTCTATGTATTGATAACACATTCGTCGAAAGGACGAAGTCCATGCTTCCAGGAAAACACTCCTCTACCGTGGCCGCACTGCAGGAGAAATGTCGTCAACACTTGGGAAACGTCAGGCCACGAACGGATGTAAGTGCCAGGAAACTGAGGTCTGTGGTTGCACCACACTCTGGGCACGGTTGTGCATCGTAGCCTCTTTGCAGTTACGGCTCATCGCCTTGAACGAAATAATATTCACATAGCTAACACACAAGACGTTAAGTCTGAATACCCTGGGTTCAATGACAGGCAAGGCCTGGGCATTACAAAACTATATAAGATGTGAATAGCTTTCGTTTTGCACCAAGTCGAGATTACTTTAACATTCTGTCGTACTTCTTGCGATGTGCGCATGACTGCTAGGGTGGTAGGCAGCAAGCGGGCTGGATTTTCGCCGGATGACATCACAGCGGGCATCATGCTGAAGTCGAGCGTTTCGACTGGCTTTTTAAATTTTGTTACGTTTTTCGCGAATTACATTTTAATCAAAACACAGAAATTAAAAGGAAAATATAATTATTGCTGCTAACCTCGATACATAAATAATTATAAAAATTATAAGCAGATACTGTGTTAGTACAAATTTTTTATTTGGGCCTGTGGGTTTTTTATGGACTTGTTTTGTTTACACATTTCACATACTTTTTTTAAAAAGTTATAATGTTGGTATTATCGTTATTTCATAACATAGGAGGACTAACGTTTTTTTAGTTTATAGTCTTTCGTGAGATGGTTAATGCAATGTAGCTGTCTTTACAATTCACACCTACCTCAGTATACTTGCAACTCTAGTTAAATTTATTGCAGAATTCTTGTAAGAATGCCACATGTATTCGCAACACATTATCATCATATTAGTTAGAAATAATAAACATATCACAATTTTATGTGTACCCACTAAACAACAAAAGACACGTGTATGTTAGACGAGCCATTAAACCGAGTTACAATCTTACATGAAATTATTTCACTTGAGTTATACTATAAATGTTGCTTTCAATGAACAAAGCATGTAATTATTCACAAATATTTCTGTTTGACAAAATGACACATGTATCCACCACATTGTACAATAAAACCACGACATTAATAAACATTAGTTTTCACCACACTTCCGAACACAACTGCAACATGCTGTTATTTTTAATGTTACTTGCAATGGGGGCATGTTACAAACTTAAAGTGACATGCCATTGCAGCAAATGGTGTGTCACAAAAAGAAAAACAGAGAAGTCACACAAAATATCAGACAAGTAAACAAACAAAAAAAGGACTTTGTTTGCAACTAGTAAAAAACGGTAAATATATACAATTCCATACGGAATTCAGTCAGATATTTACAAGAAAATAACACAAACGAGCACCCAAGCACCAAAAAACAAACCAAGCACCAAAAAACAAACCAAGGAAAAAACAAATATAAATAACAAACAAACAAAACAAAGTAAAAAAACTGTATGTCGACAACATAGCAGAAACACAGACACCTTGAGAAGGCGAACAAAAACAAATACCACAGTAATTGTGGATAGTAAGACAATGGAAAAACAAAGAGAAATTTTACAAGCAAACTGATGGTGTGGCTGTGGGGTCTTCATTTTCACATTTCATGTCCGTTTTCATGGATAGTTTTCAGCAAGAAGCGCTGAATGAAACCACCGCACCACCTAAAGTCTGGCTGCGCTATGTTGACGACACTTTTTTGATTTGGCAACATAGTCCCAGGAAACTTGTTCAATTTGCTCATTTCCTTAACTCGCTAAGGCCATCAGTCCAATTTACTTACGTAACAGAAACCGACAACAGCGTTCCATTTCTAGATGTGCTCGTAATGAAAGTAAAACGAATGATTTCCACAAAGGTGTACAGAAAACGGACACATGCTGATAAACACCTCCATTTCAACTCCAACCACTCTGCGAGCACAAGGACTTGTATTATCCATGCTTTAGCTAGCCGAGCTGAAAAAATATGCACACACAAACGAGCAGTAGTATATTAACATATACACTTAAATAATGAACTGCTGGCAAATGGTTATCCCATTGATATCCTAAAACAAACTCTAAAACCAAACATTACAAATATAGGCCTAAATGAACAAAAAAAACTAAAAACCTGTGGGAACTCTGGTTACCCCATATGTTAATATTCTTTTTAAATAAGACAGTTGTGTAATATATATGGACTCCAAACAGCTTTCAAATTAGACATCCATAGTAAAACTCATGGTTGCAAAAGTAATTCCATAGACAGACAAGTAACAAACTCAGAACTGTGTGTATCAGATCCCCTGTGAATGTAGCTGTGTATAGATTGCAGAGACTGGCAGACCTCTTTCTGCACCCATAAATGAAAATAAAAATAATGTAAAGATGGTTGTAGCAGAACATACCTGGACAATAGCCACTGAATACTCTGAAAAAATGCTACTCCACTGACACAAGAAACGAACGAAATTAAAAGAGAAATCAAAGAATCAGCATTCATAGTTAGTATCAGAAATGTATTTAGCCAGCAAAGCATAGAATTTAAAAACATTTAGTTACCTATAATTAAAAAAGAAATAACTAAGCCACCGCCATCATAATAGTAAAGCATTAGCTAATAATAACAGATTCTTACCTGTGCAGCTACTCAGGGTATGGCTCTTTCCTATTGTACTGGGAAGAGGGGTACAAAGTATATAAACACCTTGTTTTTCAGTGCCCATACTCAGTCTGCAGGTGCTCCTTGGGCTGTGTATGTACCAGTACACAGAGACAGATTGCAGTTTCCGAACATCACATTTTGTTTTGTTGCAAGGAGACCTTTGTGTTCATCAGTTTTTTCATTGTCTTACTGTCCATACTTACTGTGTTATTTGTTTTCGATTGATTTCCTCTATGTGTCTGAGTTTCTGCTGTGTCGTCTACATACAGTTTTTTTTTTTTTTTTTCATTTGTTTTTAATTGTCTGTTTGTTGTAATTGTGTTTTGTCTTTTATTTAGTATTTACAGATGGAATTTCTTTAGTGAAATAATTTCAGTTATTTATATTTTTTTCCCTTGGTTGGTTTTTTGGTGCTTTGGTGCTCGTTTGTGTTATTTTCTTGTAAATCACTGACTGAATTCCTTGTGGAATTGTATGTGTTTGCCTTTCTTTGCCAGGTCAAAGTCCTTTCGTTTGTTTAGTTTTCTGTTTGTTTGTGTGTATTCTCTGGTTTTCTGTTACACACCATTTTCTACAATGGCATGTGTCCAAAATACTTATTTAGTATGTTGCAACATGCTTCTAACAATTGTTTTAGAAGAAGTTTCCTTTGAAGTTTACAAATACGGAATTTCACTTCATTTGTGTAGGGGTACAAGCATGAGAAGGTTGCACAATTTAAGGTTATGAGAAACTCAACCAAAACATTATGGCGCAACAAATAAATCTCAAAACCACATACACAGGGTTAACCACCTCATATTTTTTATGCCAATGTTACTTATCTGAAAGATAACAGCTTGTCTGCTTCTTGAAGCAGTAGATAGTTTAACTCATTGATACAGACATTGTACTGCTATTTTTGTTTTTCAAGTATTACCTCACTTAATTTTTCGTGTTTGGTTTATTATCAGCATGCCGAACAAAATATAATTTACACATGTTTTAGTTGCCTGGGACCTATCATTTTCGTTCACAACTGCTACGATATGTACGCATAATGCTATAAACAAACAGATCTGCGACATTAGCATTATTGTACTTGTTGTTAACTGTGAATGTCCACCATCGTCTATACGATGCACACATCACGTGGATGTTCACAGGATTGCTCTAGGCTCTGTATGTCTGTGCGAATATACAAGTGTGTTTTGACCATAAACAGTATGTCATAGACAGTTGCAACAAGAGGAACTTTTTTTTACACAGGTTTCATTTCTCAATAAACCATCTTCAGATGTTAGAAAATCCTGATGGTAAAATAGTTGCATGCAATTAGAAAGTAGCCACCCTTATTTAATTCATAAGGGTGGAAGGTATCAAGTTGTATTTGCTGTTGGCTTGAAGGTCCCAACAGCATTGAGCAATGCTGAAAATATTGTGTTTTATAATATTTTTAGGAAATACGATTATAAATTTTTATATTCAGAGACTCATTATTCCCTTGTTTAAGCAAAAAAATTCAAAATATAATTTCTGCTTGTTTTTTTTTTTTCGTAAGGAATCACCTGCCGTACTTTGTCAGTGTTTTTTCCTCTAACATACTGTACGTACATATATATACATATATATACGTAGATAAACATACATACATATGTATGTTATTTTGTCATTGAATTGTTCACTTATTTAGTTCAGATAAAGGAACCCACTTTTCCTGTTGTGCATACTTTGTAATTATGTTGCAATGTTTTCAATGTCACTTTTGGCTGTGTGGCAACCTACCAACTGGTGGTTGTGGTCGCAGACAGGAAGTATGTTATTTTTTCTTTCTTTTTACACTACTGACTGATCTTTTGCGATCTATCTACTGCAATTTGTGGATCGATTGTGGTTAAAAAAATAAGCTGAATGACTGTAACAAGGTCTAGATGCACTATTTCAAGTTTCAATTGTCAGCGGAATGATTTAGCTGATTAACCTGACCTCAGTTAGATTTGTCTTGAAAAAGCTGGAATAAGATATTATCTTCCGAAAGAATTCTTAAACGAAAGCTGCAAAAATCACTGTATTTGTTTTAGCACTTCTGAAGTTCTGTTCAATTAAGATGCATGTGCAACGTACTTGATGTCTAGATATTACCTTATCGTGCTGTTAATCCATTTGTGGTATGCAGCAAAGTAGGATGGAATATAAGCAGATCCTTCCATGGGTTAGCTTGACATATGTGCACTGTGTTATGTTGCCTAGATCAATGTCTGTATGTACCATGGCAGTGTGACAATTTGTAGACTGGCCATGCACAATGTCTATATCAACCTGGCAGTTGGATTTACAGTAAGTGTGCTCCCTGTAATTCTGGGCATCACAGTGATCTCTTTTGGATGGATTATAAGTGCCAGGATAGATCCACATAATTAATATCGCTTCAAGGCTTTCTTGTAAGTGCCATGAATCTGTCACAAGTAAATCAACAACTAATTCCTGTTTAGCAATGTAGCCGTTCGGAATGAAAAAGAGGTTAAACCAGAAATGAATGTAATGTGACGACGAGCGGAAAGAGCAGTTTGGGTACTAATTTTATTTATTAAAAGATAAGATAGAATGAATTAATGACTTTACAACTGATCAAATATTTTTAAAATACTGTTTTTCACAAAAGTTTATTGAATTACTTGTACATAAAGGTTGTGATGGATAAGAAAATAATTTAAGACATTATGAAGTTGAACCTTACGGTCATGGAGTAGGCCTGAAGTCTGCAGTCTTCCTGTTCATGTGACTGTGAGGTGCAGGTTCTGCTTCTTGGTTCTTCTGCTTTTGAAGGAGAATGTCAATACAGATGGCTGTCAATTTATGCAGGTTCGGCTGTGGTCACTTTGTTGGGGTGAGGCACAACATGACTTTCCAACACTTGACGCTTTGTCTCTAGAGGTTGACAACAGTGGTTTTCCCAATTTAAATGCAGAGTTTGCATGTTGTTTCCTTTGGTGAGGTATGGGTGAGGGTGTGCTCAAACAGAATCTACATCAATGATGGGTAATGGAATGGGAATCTGAAGAGTGCCAGGAATGAGAGGTTCTGCGGGGTATCTGGCTGAGCATCACACCTTTATTTACTTCAATATGCTTGATACAGTCTCATTAAAATTACACGGTAAAAGTATTTGCAACCTCTCTATTTTAGTGATGTGTAAGTATAATCATGCAGAGGAAGTTTTAGTGACCACTTTGCCAACCTCTATATGTGTTTTGAACCACTACATTTTGCATTACTGTTGAAGGTAAATAGTGCAAGCATGCTCCTTGACGCTAACAAAGCTGTGTGTAATGCAGTAGTTTTGTTGTTGCTGTGAGGCATAGCAAGTAGTACCCTTAATGCTCTGATGGTCACTTGCTCACCCTGTCTAGACCAGGTTGGTTGTTGAATGATGCCTAATAACTGTCGCTTAAAGCCATGCTCTCTTGTTTCTACTGTTTTTGTGATAATTATTTTTTTAAGCTTAAACAAGAGCAGATGTCAAAAATCACTGTGGCAGTTTTGTTAAGAAAGGTTTTTCCAGTGAAAGCTATTTTTTTCAAAATAAGGAATTATACAGTTTTGATTAAAAATTCAATTAACCAGAATTGCATAGTCTAATTAGCTAAAACCATAATATTTACTGCCTTGAAAAAAATCAGCGAACATTGAGAACACAATTTTTAAGTAAAACTGTCACAAAGGTTTTTTTATGTAGGCCGTTCACGATAAGGTGAGCACTGCGTAATGTTTTCTTTCAGCTGTTTCACAGCTATCTTTACTATTTTCAATATAAAAACCTTCATGTTACTTAAAACCAGCGTAAACGTATCAAACACTCAAAAGTTCACATGTGTTGGCTTAATAAAACATATTTTTAATTAATTACAAGTTCTGCTGAGTGCTTAGTTTATAGTGAACAGCCTATATTTGTTCTCGTTTAGGTGTAAAAAAATTAATATTGCTAAAAAACAGTAAACACAAGAGAGCATAGCTTTAAAACACTCCCAATAGACTGGAATGGACTGTAAAGTTAATGCTTTTCAAGCAGCTGCAAATTTGCTGTGTCATGAAAGGTTACTTTTGAACTGAAAATAAAATTTATTTATGCTTATGTAATAAAAGTGGTAAAAGTCGTAAAAAGTGAGTATGTTTCCATAGTCTTCCTACTATTTTTATCACACATTCAGTATACACATCTAAAACATAAAGTTTTGAACTTCGTCCTTGTATTATTTTTCATTATTACTGTAATGGAACTTATGTTTACTATAAGTTTTTGTTATAACTAAACTAGTTTTAATGCACTCTAAATGTAGTTAAAAGGCATAAATTTATTCATTGAACTCTTAGTTTGCTTCTCAGTCTGTATGTAAGTTTCTCAGTTTAAAATAATATTAAGCTGTGCAATAGTTTTTCGTGTTTAATGATAAAAAGTATCATGTTTACCATGGCAGAAAAATATGTAATTTCTTTGGTTTGTATTTCAGTTTACCATTACGATTTTGGGTGAATTTAATAAAGAACCCAAATTTTGTTTTTGACATCCACAAGTCAAATATTGTGGATTCGTGTTTATCAGTAGTAGCACAAACATTCATGGATTCGTGTTCTACATCTGACCATAGGTTGGGTAAGTACATTAAAAAATTTACTTCATTCTTCGATATGTGTGGATAAAGTTGTCAAAAACATATATTTTGATTTTGTATTTTAGGAAAGGATTCTCCAAGTTCCAAACTGCTCTATGCTAAAGACATTCCCGTTTACAAAGAATGGGTGGAGCGATATTACTGTGATATTAAGACAATGCAAGCTATTTCTGACCAAGATATGAATGCAATGTTGGCAGAAGAATCTCGGGTAATTTGTTAGAACTTGTATTTATTTATATCTGTTTTGCTAAAATGTTATTTAATGGTTAAAATTTTAAAATTATAATTCCAAAGTTTTATTACAGCCGTTTGGCTAAGAAAGTAGCGGTAGTTTATGTGTATTCCGTTAATTTACTACTACTATAGCCAAACTATTAATATGTAATATTAAAAGTATAGGTTACAGGCAGACTTTGTTACCCTAAATATTATTCAGTTGTTCGAGGCCTATAATATAATATTTTTGCACTGTATTAAAATACTTGGCCTTAAATTGTACTTTTTTTTTTACATAATGTCTTGAATAGTTGTACACGTTAATCAAATTTTAATGTTCAATAATGGTTTTAAGTTTATTTATTTTGTAGAAGATTTGAACTTGTTTACGGGGACTGACCTAGAGTTGGTAGGAGGAGTAGCCTGCCGGGCGCTGGTTAATAAGCCAAATTTTTTATAATTTTTGCTTTGGTTTTTGAGATAGTGAAGGGGGAAAAAAGATGAGTGGGTGCAGAACTTACTCTTAGCCCCGTGTGAAATAAGACCTAAGTTCGCTTCTGTTTGTTCATTCAATAAAGTAAACAGTTTTCAAGTCACTTTAAGGTGGTCTATTGAACAAATCACATAAGCACAGCACACTATATATATATATATATATATATATATATATATATATATATATATATATATATATATATATATATTTTTTTTTTTTTTTTTTTTTTTTTTTTTTTTTTTTTTTTTTTTTTTTTTTATTCAACTTATGTAGTGCAATTTTTGTTAAATAAGCAGTACAACCCAAATTTTTTCTACTGTCCATCATAGTTGCTCAGAATACCAATGTGAAATCGCTGTGGACACAAAACGAAACAATCTTATTTTCTCCCCAAAATAATAATAAAAAATGGTTAAATCTGCATGTTGCACTTTGAGCTTACGTTTGTCACTTGCATAGCACAAATAAGTTTTTAAAATTGAATATTGATTTCACTAAATACACAGACATCTTTAGAATAAAACGCTACCTGATAAGTGTATTCACAGAGTTTCCTTGACACCAAAAATATTAACAACATTTAGCAGAAAGTTTTACTTAGTCAGTTATGACCATATTTAACAATGAGCATATAATGTCTTTAGTTTATCACCAATCATATTAATATTAAATTGAAGTATATATGACTTTATGTGAAAATGTATATATCTTAAAAAATTAATTATGCCCTAAATGCATCACTGAAAAATATAATTGTCAGTAATGCACAACATGACTTTTAAGGAGAATTTTGTGGGAAACCGCCTAAAAATTTGATCCAACATATATAAATTAATGCTGATATACAAACAATTTTAGCTGCATGTATACAATTTTTCTTTTTGTAAAAAGTCAATTAAACTGTTTCTGACATTATTTAGCCAATGCTGCATTCATTTCATTTGCTTTTTCATAATAAAATCAAAGAATTACTTAAAAATTTTGAACTTATTTGAATTTCCAGACATTTGGAAATAAAACAACATGATAGGTGTAGGAATACTACTACTCTTTTGTGCTAACAAAAGGTTTGACATAATTTTATGAGAATGTCATTAATTTCACTATCTTATTTTGAGAAAACCAATGGCTATTGATAAAAATATGTTTAGTGGTTTTGACATGTAAAACTTTTAGAATAAGATAATATTGCAGAAATGTATTTATGTCTCATCCACTCAAAATAGAAATCAGTGTTATGACAACTTTCAATAAAGTATCAAACAGTCTGTTGAACACATAGTGAAGTTATATAATATTTACTGTCCATTAAGCGTGTTCAGGTGGGAAAAATCATAATTTTGGGTTTGTATACAATAGTTTACGTTTTGTAGACAGTACTTTGGAGTAAATTATCCTCTTACAGAAAAAAAAAATTAGCTCAACCAATTTTTCTATAGTGGCATTTCAAAGTCAAAATATGCATATTTTTCGTTCTTGTAAGCCGGGAAAACTTAGTGATGAACAAATTTGCATAGAAACTACATGTCAGTTGCAGTCAAGCTCTCATTACAGAGTGTGCTATTCACATTAAGCCTTCGCTGAAGCTGACAACTTATAGCTTCAGTTTATATTACAGTGTTTGGGATTAGATCACAGGCAAGATCTACTGAAGTGCAAAAGTCCATGTGGAAGTCAGCTAATAGTTCAGATTTATATAACTGAGTGGAAGTCTCTGTTCATGTCTCGTTGTCAGATCTTGAGGATGACTTTAAGAACTTTGAGGCTAGGAAGAGTTCAGACCTTTTGGCACTCGTGTTAGGACAAAGCAAGTTTTTTAATTTGGTTAAATAAATTTTTAAATATGTGGAAGCCCTCAGAAATTAAAATGTTGTGCTTAAAACCCTTGTTGATGCTCAGAGAAAATAATTTTGTTTATTAGAGAAGTTTTAATTAACAAAGAAGAATCTTCTGTTAATGTGGAAAATTCTCATAGTGAAGCATCAAAGAGCCTCGGTGGAAGATATACACGGAAGAGGCAGGAAATAAAGCAGGGATGGGGAAAAACCAGTGAAGCAGAGCAACCTCAGCATCAACCAACAGTCAATGCTTCAGGCGGATTAGAAGAACACAAGTGATGACTGAGCATTTCTTAAAGTCTGCAACCGATGACAAAAAAAAATCCACAAGGTAGATCTAAATCAATTATGGGCTAGAAATTCAACTTAACTAAAAGTAGTTACAAAATCAATTAAATCAAGATCTAAAGCAATATTTGTCACCCCTTTTCACCCATCAGTGGAGTGGAAGAAAAGGAAATCTCGGAGTACATTCAAATGAGACTAATATAAGTTATCTAAAAGTGGCTAAGTTAAAATCAAATACCACTCACGCGTTCTTTTACGTAAGAGTGCGTGAAAATTAGTTCATTACAATTTATACCCTATGCTCTGGCCAACGGATAATCTTCTTAGCCAATTTAAAGGCCCACTGAGGAATTAACATTTATATGTCTCATCTGAAAATTCTCAAAGCTCACAGATAGAATTCCTTAGTTCGCCAGAAGGTGAGAGCCAGCCAAACTCATCATTTGGGTCAGAGACCCAGACCCTGCCAGCATGAAAAACTGGATTTTAAAGTATGTATTACCAAAATGGGCATAGTCTCTGAATGAAATCTGGCCTTTTTTAGTGAATATGTTCTTGCTACCAGCGTTCCCATTATCTGCCTAATAGAAACTTGGTTGAATGGAAATAGTATTCTCATTACCTTACTAATTCTGCTGTCAAAATTGAAAATAAAAAGCAAAGAATTGTTTTTAAACTAACACTATTAATACCAAGAATTGTTTTTAAATAACACCGTCACCAGGTGCGTGCGAAAGCCAAACAAAGTACAGACTAAAAAAAATAGTTGGGTCAGTGTGCTGTGCAGAGCAGATGTTATGCACCGAGAAAATTTTCCGTGTGAGCGTTACCGACTTGGAGAGAAATGGAGGCATCTAGATGAGTGTCTGAATAACCTGGAGTAATGTAGCAGATGTAACCATTTACTGATTCATGTGATACCTGAAACAACCACCGAAAACATCACTGATGTTAACATTTCAGCTGTTCTCCATGGTAACAGGCGAGTGCGCGTCACAGAGACTGGCCTGAAAAATGCAACATAGCCAAATTTTTTTTCTTTTATTAATAATTCAGAATTGTGTTCAACATATATTTCATGTTAAATTTATTGTTTGCCATGAAGTGCTGACTTCTATAATTGTTCTGTTTTGGTTTTATTAGTTAGTGTTTGTTTTTATGTGTGTGTGTTCTCTGTATGCTACGTTAAGATTGTCCACTGCTCATTTTTATGTTCTCTTGAGTGAGTACATGTTTCATATGGGGTCTTGCAGTTGGGCAACATTGAGTCCCACTTCTGTATGTTTCAAGAATTTTGTTCTTTCACTCTGACTTCCCTGGATTCCTCTCGTCTTTCCCATACCAAAACAGTCAGTCGAACTCAACCAGATTGTTACTCCTGCAAAATTTCGTCCGCCCCTACACATGCACCTTCCAGCTGTTAAGTCAATGCTCAGTCTATACCTGCTCACTTCCATGAGTTTGAAGTTATGTTACAACAGGTTGGCCTGCATTTTGTTATGCTGTTGGAATCATGGATCAAATTGACTATGTAATGCTTTTGTTTATTTTCAGGGCTACGTGTTATTTAGGAACAATTGTGAAGATAAGATAGGGGATGGTGTAGCTGTATGTATTCAAGATGATCTTAAGGCAAAACAAATGTTATCCTCTCCCAGTGCTTATGTAGACTATGCTCCATATTTAATGATTGAACTTTACCGTCCTCATTTTATCTGGTGCTAGCCCGGTAAGATCTGAAGATATTTTTCAGAACAACTCCCACAGTGACAGATATTTAATTACAGGCTCAAAGACTTTCAATACACGTCTTTCTGTTGCAAGTTGTTTTCTCATCTAATAAATTACAATTATGGGACAACATGAATGGTTTTGCTTTTACTAGGAAAACATTACTTCTCGCCAAGTGACCCAGTGACATGACTGCCAATCACAATGTGTTCTCGTTTAGTTTGAAAATCTCTGAGTTACATTACCTGAGCCTTTTATTTTACATTTCATTTATTGTTTTAAATCTCAGAGTCTAGCACATTCATAATTTATTAATGATTTTAAATATTGGTAATGTTTTAAGTGAAATACAAGACACAAGCATGTTCCCCATTACAATCCCTCGTCTGATAGTGTATAATTATTTTATGATATCCTTATTAAGAACAATTTATGTTACTACCACCAATTACAAAAATTGTTTTCCTCCCTCTACCTTAACCATTTTTTTTAAGCTCTGGATGTTTTTAGTGGTCCGGTGTTCCAGATGTCAAAATATTAAAGAAAATATCATGTGTTAGCCTTTTAACTAAAAATGTGTCAAGTACAATACATTAAGCAAACATAATTGAGAAAAACCTCTTTATAACGACCCCTCGTGGTTTACGGGAATTGGGTAGTTATATTAAGGGCGGGGTCATTATAAAAATGTTTTGACCAATTTTGACCCAATTGCCAATCCCTGCTTGTTAGAATATGCCAATTTTTGCACGAAGTTTGTATTAAGTAGTCTTTGACATAATAAACAAAGTACAGTATTCAAAATTAAAGAGAAATTAATATCATCAGGCATACTCCGAGAAAAAATAAGATATCCAAGGTGGTCCATTTGAACTTCCTACTGTCACATACTCCCTATTTGGATAAGTCATTATATTTTACACAGATGTAAATATAAATGTGTAGTAAAATATTTAAAGAAATAAATGTGATGCTACTTTGGCCAGTAATGCAGATGAAATAACTGTAATCTTTATTTCCCAGTAAAAAAAATTCAGTTACTACAAAAGTTATGAGACAACGTTTGATGCCTTACATACATTTTTTTTTGTGTTCAATGAATTTTAGTAATCATCCTTTTGTAATTAAAATGCCATGGCTCTTTCTCGGCATGAGACCAGTATGCAAGTATCTCTCTCATCACTCTTACCTCTGCTAAGTATAAACCACATAATCTGCCCAGCTATCACGCTTGGTCAGCCATTTCCGTTTGATTTCTTCCCTCATTTTCAAACTATAACCAAATCATTCTAACATATATTCTTTTTGAAAAATAAACCAAATATATTTCCAAATAGATGCCCATAAACAAATTGACATAAGTCATCAAGAGATTCTGAAAAACAGAAAAGAATGGTTATACGGATATGTTTATGGCAGGAAGGG
Organism: Medauroidea extradentata; assembly: GCA_003012365.1. Classification (NCBI taxonomy): domain Eukaryota; kingdom Metazoa; phylum Arthropoda; class Insecta; order Phasmatodea; family Phasmatidae; genus Medauroidea; species Medauroidea extradentata. Next base: position 18,702 of record PNEQ01109103.1, read on the forward strand.
AAGAAAATAACACACATGTACGACAGGTGAGAGGCAACAATGGTAAGTGGAGATGCTTGACAAAGGCAGGGAGGGAAGCGTGGAGACAGCAGCTGTGGCCGGCAAGTTCACACTCATTCTTGCTCTCTCTGATTTTTTCTCCCTCACTTTCTACCATGGCACATTTACAGGAGTCTCTACTGAGCATGGAACGCAGCAATATTGTCCTGTCGAGCCGGTGGAACCATTCAAACACGAAATGGGACGCACATGGAAACAGTTAAGTATTGGCAAAAGAAGGGTTGGGTACGACATGGCAGTACAGCAACTGCAATTAAGAAACATACTGTGATGTGCACAAACACACTTTCAACCAATTTCCTTAAAATTTTATACATTCGGCTTGCCTTATCCACAATATTTTGTTCCAGAAAATCTGCGGATAACGAAAACCACATATATTAAAGACACCGTAATGACCTATGTAAACCACCATATGCATTTTATATAACAAAAATTTTAATCCCTAAATCCAGGAACTACTATATTTGTGTGAGGTACAGATCTTTAACATGTTCATAAAGTGTCCCGCAACATTTATTTATCATAAACATGCTACGTCATGTGTGCAGTGCAGCCCGTGTTAGATACAGCAGCTGGCAACCACACTGTGAGGATGCGAAGACTTGGCAATAGTGCGCGGCGAGCTAGGTGGTCTGGCTGATGTTGCATCACGGCACGGCCTGATGTGCCACGCTTATCTCTCCACCTTACACTGCCAAGGACGCGCGCTGTGCACAGAGGGAGTATCGTCACAAGAGTTGATAGAATTATATTCGATAACACTTTTTCTCGCGTGTAATGCTTACATTGTCTATGTCAACCAAACATGTAAAATAACAGTGGAACAAGCACAACTATGACTATATACACGTCAATATTTTGCAATTGTCTGTAAATATGTTTTGCTTGTATGATGTGCGTATATATTACAGAAGAGAATAGGATTACAAACATAAAATATTTTGACCGTAATCAAGTGGAGTCTTTGCCGGTGTCAAATTTACACATTTGACATGTGGGTACAGCGTAGCGATAAGAGCCAGTGTCCCACACTTGACAAGAAGGATATTGCCTCTATTAGCAGCGTGCCAAACTGACATACCAGGTTTTCCTTGTTGTCTTTTTTCTACAGGACTTTAAGCGGTGACCACCACATTTTGTTTTTGAATAATATGAAGTAAAGACCACCGCATGTCTCTCGCTTTGCACTTTACGAATTCAGGTTATATTTTCGAAGTTACAGAAGTCTAGGAAACCCGTTTTTAGTAATTTTGACAGGCCCGGAAATCATGTTTCTTACAAACGTGGTGCCGAATGTTTGAAAACATAAAAGCATAGTTTTGAGTGTGTGTTATTTTCATAGACAAACATAATATGAATAAGTTAAGAGGTTTTACGTAAAAAAAATAATACGTGTGACACGTTGCAATGCTGTCCATGCGCCAGTCTAGGACTCTTCTTAAGGCGGCCGCCTGGCTGGCACTTGAACTGCATGCAGCGTGTTCGGATTTATGTTTTTTCTCACAGAGACCAGTAAACGTATGCCCACAGTGCTTATCTACGAAAAGAAAACGCACTTCAGACTTTTTGTGAATGTGACTTAAGACACCACTTACACTGGAAATTTTTGTAGCCCTCAAACTTGCCTAACTTCTGCTTTTTCACACGGTTGTTTCTCAAGTTACATGTAATGGATTTGTACGAAATTGAGGTCTATAAGTATGCTGGACTTTACTAAAGTAACGTGTTCAATAAAACAATAGGCTCACTGCTTGAAGTCCCACAGTAAAATCATACGGTGGGAACATTACGCACGCGTTTACAACTTTGGGCGTAGAAACAATATCACAATACAATAAGTCCTCGATTAATGGACATTTGATTAACTGACATTTGTTATAAAGGACACTTTAATTTGTGTCCATTGATTCGAACTACAGACGCGAAACTTGCTGTAATGAACAGTTCCGATTTGCTACTTAAAGGAGGCCGAGAACCATATTTCTGGACAGCCTGTACTGCTTCCTGCGATGTGTAGAGATGCACCATGCACTGCATTCTTCCAAGTACATCTGGCAACACAGCTTTCTCCCTTTCCCCCTCGTAACCTCTTCCGCACGGCACAGGTAGCCGAGTGATGCAACACGGAGTTTGGGATTGGCTGTCAAGCTGTCACAGAGCATGCGCAGTCACTAGAAACTGTTTTTTTTTATCCCGAAATTGCACCCAGATTCCTCACAGCTTTGTGACCGGCTAGTGTGTCATTGTTGTGACTTGCGCACAGTTTCACTGCGGGGATTTACTTTAAATACAGCTGTTTGTCTGCTTGAAGTTTGCAGTGGAGTTTTAAATTAAACTTTTGTTTTGTTAAAGTTTGTATTGTTTGCTACTGGTTAACGTCTCCACAGTTTATTACTCGTTAGTGTTTATATAGATTTTTAGTACTCATTAAAGTTAATATTGTTTGTCACACGTTAAAGTTTTCATAGATTATTGTTTGTTACGTTATGTAATCATAAACTGTGCTGTTCGAGAGAATGGCTACGCTACAGGCAGGACCTGCTACAAAAAAAAGCCGACGATCTGTAACCCTTGAAATAAAAATGGATGGTTATGAATCAGGTCAGAGGTGTTCTAGCATAGCGTTAGCACTTGATTTGTCTAAATCTACTGTCGACACAATTCGGAAAAATTCTGACAAAATTAAAGCCAGCATCAAAAATGTCACGCCATTGTCTGCTACGAAAGTTACTTGCACCCGTAGCTCAGTTATGGAGACAATGGGGAAAATGCTTTCATTGTGGATTGACGACCAGACGCGGAGAAATGTAAACTTTACCCATCTAAAACTGAAATGAAACGTTAAAACAATCGTTAATTGTAGCCTACAACATTTTTCAATTTTAATGCATTCGGACGTATAAAAATTTTGTTGAAAGTGGTTTTTATAGAATATCTTCAAAACCATTGGAGATACGGAGCATTTCATACAGACGTTTCTTGTTTATAATTGTAATACAAATACATTTTATCCGGTAACATTTTTTCCTACGGCGCATCGTTTTGAAAATATGCAAAATGTATACTTTTTTGCAAGCTTGAGGAACCTAACCTTGTTTGTTTACATTGTCTCTTACGGGAAAGTGTGATTTACTTAACGGATGTTTTGCATAATGGGCACTTTCCGAGAACGTAACCTGTTCGTTAATCGAGGACTTACTGTACATGTGCCAGCTGACGTCGCTGTTAGTGCCACATTGATTTTCACATCAGACATGTAAACATATCCTTCACCAGGCAACCATCTTAAGGGTGTTAGCAGTTTTATTTTTAAAACGGCAATACTGATTACACTAAAATAGACTGAGTGCAATTTTTTTTCCCCACACATAAATTAAAAATTTTAAACCTCTGTAAACGTGGATAGAGACAAAGTTTTGGCTATTTTCATTTTAATACAGTGCCACTGATTACACTAAAATTAACTTGGCACAATTTTTTCTGTGGTTTCAGTGCAATACTAACACTGTGCCGTATTATATACGTCACGACTTATATAAATTAAATATTAAAATGTTTTGTCTATTTTCTCATAAGTTTAGGTTCATTTTCCTGACTTTTTTTATTTCATTGATTATAACTTGCTTACATTATACTAACAGTAATTTGGTGTTATACAGTAATTTTATTTTATTCTGGATGTTTCAGTACATTTTATTTTTCG